>SJYC01020760.1:0-40699 GCA_006408675.1 Madoqua kirkii
CTTCTCCCGGCTTCTTGGGTTTGGAAGGCCCGCTCAGACGTCGGGTTTGCGCATGGTGTGTTTGACTGCCAGCGGACCAGAGCGGGCCAGAGATTACAGCGCATGCACGTTTTTCTCCGCCTCGGTTTTTAAGGAAACCGTTCATGTTGCCGAGAAAGTCCAATTTTCTCTGCCTCTCCTTTTGTTTGCTGTAAATAATGAGTGATTACGCAGACATGAAAGTCAGTGGTGGCACAAGGTTCATTACCCTACTTTGCAGAGGGTGCGAACAGCAGGCTGCCGCTGCTGCAAGAGCGAGAGCTATTAAGGCCGTGAAGTCTCACTGGAACGTGTGCTTTCTGTTTGAACAGATGACACCGTCCATGAGTCAGCCGAGCCATCCCGCGGCGAGAACGCGGCACAAACACCACGGATACCCAGCCGCCTTTTGGCGATCCTGCTGTTCCTCCTGGCGATGCTTTTGACATTATAGCACAGTCTCCTCCCGCCACCTGTCACCGAGAGCATCTGGGTCTTGGAACGCCAGAGATCCACCTAAACTGCTCATCCTAAGAAGGGACTTGACACTGGTTTTTTCTTGGCAGATGTCAGATTTTTTTTGTTGTTGTTTTGTTTTCTTTCTTTCAGCCTGAATTAGCAACAACTCCGGGCTTGCGGGGGTGGGTGGTGGTGGCGGCGTGCTTAAGTAGTTCCTGCCTTCCTCACCCCCACCCCGGCCCCGGCCCCAGCCCTCTCTCACCCCCTTCCAAATTGCACGGACTCCAGATGAACATGCCAGATTGCCAGAGGGACCCCAGTGGGCGTCCGCTCCTGCGCGTCCTCCTGCGAGCGCTCCCCTCCACCGCCGGTGCGCGGACCCGAAGGACGGCTGCAGAGGCCTCCGGGGGCGGGGAGGCCCGGGGGTGTTCCCCTGGCCCAGGAGCTCAGGCCTGCGCTTCCGCTTCCGGGACTGTAGACGCAGGGCACGTGTCAGCGTGCGGAACCCAGAGGGGAGGTATTAAGGACAGAGATCAGATTACACCGTTTCCTCTAGGAGCGCATACACGCATAGGCTTCTCAAAGGTTGAGACACTGGTTTTTTGGTTTGTTTTCTTCCCTTTACAGATGACTGTCTTAAACCATCCTTGGCAGCAAAACTTGCGCTCCATAAAGGAAGCCTTTAGTCTGGGAGGCGGGTCAGGGGCCGCGAGAAGGCAGAAAGTAGGCTGGGTGGGGATCATGTGCGTGTGACGAGTGCCTCTAATTTTTTTGGTGACTGGGCAGTGCACACCAGTTGATTTTGGGTTTTTCCCTTTGAATACAGATCACCATGGTGCTACAACCTTTTTTTTTTTTTTTTTAAGAACCTGAAAGAGGCATTTTTACGAATAAAGTGACCTTCCCCGAGGCTGAGAAGCCAGGGTCGATGAGTATATTACCGAATAGCTTTGGATACTCCTCTGGGGGACCACGTGTACCAAGGAAAGGCTGTCAGGAGCCAGAGGGGACGAGATTTGGCTTTGCTGGAGCGCCAGTGTGGTGTGGCCTTTCCCCGCCTCCCAGCCAGTGCCCACACTCGGCTCCGCACTCTACGACTCCAGGGGCTCCGGCGCACACCCCTGCTCCCGGGAGAGTCAGTCTGTGCTACTTGGGAGGGCTAAAGGGAAATTTGGAATAAAGATTCCAAACTGTGGAAAGAGAAAATTCAAGAGTTGATTTTATATCCTTTCCCTTTCTGACACAGCCTGAAACCTAGGGGAACATGTGTTTATCTGTGGGAGATAAACAGGATGGAGTCCCAAAGACTTTAACAAAATATTTTTTTAAAAATCCACTAGAATAGAAAATACATTATTTAGATATACTTTATGCTGAGAGTGAGTATATATGCTTGTCCTATTTAAACTTGTGAGAAAAAAAAGTGGTATCCCTTGATACATTTAGAAATATGGGGGGTTATCTTGTTCATTGTGAGGGTGGGGCGAGAGGGTAGTAAATCGGCCAACCGGGATGTTACCAGGAAATGCAAGCCTTGGGGGTTTCTACTGCAGAGGGTGTCACGAACTTTGAACTCCAAAAGTGGAGACAGGGAAAAGTGTCAGACCCATGGAAAGGAAATGAAGCCTCTTTTTTTGGTTTGCTATGGCAGGACACGTCAATAGAAACCATGCCTTTCGAAACAAAACCAATAAAATGCAAGGATCATGAAAGATGTGAAAAATTGGAAGCATTCCAGCACAAAAAGGATTTATTTTTAATTTTATTTTTAATGTACATGTTAAAAAAGGAGGGTCATATTATGGACAGACTTTATGAATGGGAATTTGCTAAAGAACTGTGTGTAGTTCTCCATTAGAGAAATATGTGAATGAAAGACAGCTGTAAAGGTGCTGCGCCCTGGAGCGTTGCACACACACTGGAATGTACTCTGGGCTCACCCTATCCATTTGGAGCAGATGTTCAGGCTCCGTCTGCTCACACGTGGAACCGTGTGAGTAGGACTTGGAACCGTGTGATTGCGGTTGCCAGCCTCGCAGATGGAATCAGTCCTGTTCCCCCAGACACCAGGACCGTCTCTGGAGTGACAGAGTCTTATCACAGAGAGCAGCCACCATTTCACTGAAACAAAAGTTAACAGCATTGAATTATTATTATTTTTGCATTAACTATTTATATACTCGGAACTCTCAGTAATACTCAGTAATATTTCTTTTCTTATTAATAGTTACAGGCTTGTTGGTCCGGTGGGATTTGGGTAAGGGGGGGGGAAAGATACCTTCTAAAATGGATCAATAGTCAGAACCAAAATTATACTGCATGTTGTATAACCGCAAGGAAATCAAACGATCCTGTAATGATTCCAGTTTAGCCATAGCGACATTAGCAGTGCGAATTTCATTTTAGAAGTGGTGACTTCTGTGGCTTTTCTAGCATTTGTCTCTAACAAATGATGGAATAATTACTCATGGCCCTCTCTGCCATTGTCTTCATTTTTCACAGTGAAATTAGACCCCTTTACTTCACCATTGTGCCACGACAAATTAAACGTAAAAGGAAAAAAAAAAAGCAAGACTATCCACACCAGTAGAAAACATGCTTCTCTACCTAGAAGTGACGTAACTGTAGGTAGCGCTTGCCATGGAGTTTCAGGATGATTGCTATCAGACAGTTTTCATTTTGTCCAAAAAGTGCTGGTGGCCTTTTGTGATGGTGTTACAACCCTCAGGGGGCTTTAGGAGGATGTCGAGGCAACTTTGTAGTGGCTTTTAATTTCAAAACCAATTCAGAATCTGAAGAGCAGCTTTCACTGCCTCTCAGCCCCAGTTAGTCAAACCCCAGCGACCTTTGCCCCTGGTTGCCAAGGGCTTTGCAGCGTGAAGCAGGGAAATAAGGATCTGTCTGTTTAGTGGATACCGTGTATCCTTTAATAGACCAGGTAACAGTCCGTGTTAGTTTAGACTATTGTTTTGTACTGTACTTTCTTGGGTGGCAGAAGAAAGAAAAGTTAAACGTTAAAAAAGAAAAAAAAACTGCGTTCTTTAAATTCTGTATTATTAGCAACCTCTGTTGTATATAGTGTTTGATAATAAAGTATTAATTTGATTCCTATGTCTTTTGTAAGTGAGAACAATAGTCTTTCAGGATGCAAAATCTGCATTGAGGCTTTGAAACATCCAGTGTATACGTGGCTGAGAAGAGTCACACGCGGCTCCATACAGGACTCACGTGTGGTCGCCGCCCTCCCGACCCTAAGACTCCACCATCTTGGGACCTGGAACAACATGACTTTTTTTGATCAATAGTTGGTCCTCAAAGTTGTCAAGGTCTGATGCTGGAGCCCTGTGGTGTTTCCTGTCCCCCACCCCAGCATGTTGGTCTGAAAGGTTTTAGGGACTTCAGTCACGGTTCTGTGCTTTGCTTTGGTTTCCTATTTGTTGGGGGGAGGTTTTCATAGATGACTGTTTTCATTTTTCTCCAGGAAGAGGCTTGTCACTGTCACACGCAGCCAAGCATGGGAAAGATTGTAAACCCGCTCCTTTGAGAAGGTCAGCTGGGGGCTCTTCCTCTCTGCGTCACCGGCAAAGGCAGAGCCGCGCCGAACCTGCGGGTTTTCAGGGACTTTGTTTTTCTCTGGTGCCTTAGCTACGGCAGCAGCCATTTTTGTTAGTTTCCCCAAAATTTAAAAACAAAAAGCAGTTTAAACTTTTTCCCTCCATTCATTGCTCCCAGAGCTATGATCACTTTTTTTTTCTTCTTTTGGAAACCACCTCCACGAAATCCCCCGTTTGCCGACAACCCCCTTTTATTTATCTTTTTATTTTATGTTTTGTCTCTTGCCTTCCGCCCACGTTTTGCATTCCCGCAGAGCCGTGAATGGGCAGGTCCGTCTCTGGTTTGGCATCGCTGAGTTTTTCCCACGCGTCTGCCCCAGAGCTGCTCGGATGTGAGACAAATCTCCCTACAATGGGCTTGCCCCCATTGTCTGTACAGTGTAGTAGATGCTGGCATGTTGGAGGTTGCCCATGAGTCAAAATCCGCTTTCCATGCTTTACTCTCGACACCCCATTGAAGCCACTCATTGTGTGTGCGTCTGGGTGTGAAGTCCAGCTCCGTGTGGTCCTGTGCTTGTACTGCCCGCTTCGCAGTTCCTTTGCACTTTCTCATTGAGTGCTGTTTTGAAATGCTGACATTATATAAACGCAAAAGAAAATGTAAAAAAAAGAAAAAAGAAAAAAAAACAATACAAAACACACACAGACAAACCCATAAGATCTGTATTTGTATATACACGTGTCCGTACAAGTATACCTAAATAAAAGTTAAAGATTTTCATCATTTTAATTGGAGCCCTCCTTCTACTTCTTTGTTCCTTGAATGATGCCTTTATTTCAGGGGCTACTTGCACTCTGCTGAATTTTTTCAAAATCCTTGTGGATAGAAAAGATAATACGACATGCACAAGAGAAGGCCTGAGAAGGTCAAAGAATGCAGGGTTCAAAATGGCCAAGTATCTGGGCACATTCCAGTTATCTGATGAGAAAATGGAGAGACTTCAGCCTTGCCTCAGTCTCTGAGCCTTAAAATAGGCACTGTGACGCCCTGCCTCCTAAAACCAGTGTTCAGTGCAAAAGCTAAAGACAAACTGCATTCTTTTACTTTGCACCTGTTTTTTTCACCTCATCAAGAAAAAGTCAAAAATAATCATTTTACGGCAAATATCTGATACTTCCAAAAGAGAGAAAGGCAGTAGTGATAATCACCTCTGTATAATCCTAAGCCACACTTCTCACTACCAAGGAAAAGTAAGTTACCATCATGTGACCCTGGGCAAGTCACACAGCATCTTTGTTTCCTTATCAGTAAATAGTAGATTTGTAGAAATGATCTGCTTAATTTTAAAAATCTTGCCCCTGCTGGACACTGCCAAGCCCATTCTGCCTCAGACTGATAATGAGCTTTTTGTCTTTGATGATGACATTGCTGTAAGCACCATTTGAGAATTTCAGCTGTAGAGGGGAGAAAGCATCGGATGTCTGACATAATGGACAACCTAATGCATTTCAAGACTTGGCTTTAATTATACCATGTTAACATTAAACTCATTGAAAGCTTTTTATTATACTTAATTATTTGACAGGGCACTAAACACTAATTATAACTTACAGTAACCTTTTTTGCTAATGAAGAATGACAGCATTATAGAATGAGGAACAACTCATTAAAAAAAAACACACACACACATGTACTGGACTCCCTATGTGATATTTTCAAACCAGAACAGCATCACGTGGTCATTATCATCATCGCCATCATCATCAAAAGCATCGAAGTGATCGTGACATTGTGCTCAGCGCTGTGCAGAATGACATTAATGTTTAAAACCTGTACTTGTAAAGTTTACAGCGTAAGGCAGACATTATGTGTCAACGTAACAGAGTAATGCTTTATAGAGAAGGTAAACAAATCTATTCTGCCTGAATGAGAGGGGAGATAGATACTTTTATAAAATAAAAATGAGACGAGAAAAAAATAAGACTAGGAAGCTTAAAGGAATTATACATATAGTCAAAATGGGGTTAAGAGTAGAAAGTAGAAAAAAACTCGGTGAGTTACACAACATTGTGGACTTAACAAGGACAGTGACATGTGCAAGCAGTAAATAACCGCAGCTACAAAGGTGACTCTGGAGAGGAGGGAACCTAAGTATCTCTGACGCAAACCCTGAGGAGGCTGGTCCAGAGAAATCGCCACGGTGCCCCAAGAAAGCAGGGAAAGTGATGGAGACAATTTCAGGTTCTGCTTCAGAGAGTAATCATAGGTGTGTTCCAGGAGCCAAGACTGCATCTACATTGAATTGTGAGCTGCCCAGGAGTTCTGCCAAGACGATGCCTAAGTTTTCTCAGATTAGGCCAAAGGGATAAAGTAGCTAGAACATCCAACAGTGGGATCTAAGCTCCTTTGAAAGTGACTGTGAGTCGCTGATTAAAGAGGCCAGTTCTCGACAGATAGTGCTGCAGACGTAACAGGGAAGCGGGCAGGATCAGAGGCAGGCCGTGAGCGCGGTGGGAAGGGCCGCACTTTGCTAGAGAGGCATGTGGAGTGCTCGAGTCACCTGCACCGCCACACAAAGGCAGTCAGAGGAGACGACGTGGCGGGTGAGGCACACGCGTGTGTTTGAATCTCGGGTCCCGGGGACGGTGATCCGAGTCTTTCATCTCTTGTTACAGGAATGTGTGCAACCTAGGTGCTGTAAAGGGAGACCAAGATAACTTGATGAACTGCTCACGCACCATTCTAACAGTTTCTTAGGAACTGTTGGCGAAACGGTTTCTTGGAGATTGTCTGCAAAGCCTCGTTTCATATTCTGCTGATAACATAAGCATACTCCAGGAAAGTGCTGGCAGAAATGCTGTGAGGAGCGTGATGATTTTTGCACGGTCCCTCTGGAAAACAAGCGCTTCTGAAAATGACTATAAATAACTAATCAGGCCGATATTCTCCGTCAGTTTTTAGTTTGATACGTGCTGCTATATTAGTCAAGTCGTTCAGCAGTTAAATACACATGTGCCTATTTAAAGATGGAATTATAAGTACTGATGGACCCCTTTACCAGTAAATGTGCAATAAGTGTGTGTCCTTTTTAAATATGGATGATGAATGAATGTATTTTTTTTTAAGGCAAGAAATTGCATTGCCCAAGGAATTGGTCAAGGGTGCCATGGTGCTTTGGGGGAGGTAATTAGCCAAACCACTCTTAAAAAAAATAGTACCTAAGTTAAAGACTGAGCTTGGTGTACAAATGCTGTTTCTAGCAAGTTCCCTCTTCTCCCTTCCCTTTTCCAAACAGAAAGCAGCCTCTAAGCCCTTTCTACACGATCTCTGGAGCAGCAGGAGCCAGGCAACTAAAAGGTTGCATGGACATCCCAACATAACGACCCTTCTGACGTTTCCCATCAGAGATCACCATGCTGTCTTCCTAAGAACCTCAGCACATGCTCAGATTAAAACACGAATCTTCACTAAAAAAGTCGCCCCAGCTCCATTCTAAGCGTCCGTGAATTCTGCCATCTTCCTCCCGGCAATGGCATTGCCTGGGGGTCACCCTGAAGGAGGGCCAATAAAAAGATCTTGCAGTTCCTCTTCCTGACCCAGTTTATTTCCTAAATGTGGGGGTTTCTGGAATTAAAAGAAACCATTTTGGTGACACCACCCCTCCCACAACATCCCGGGACGAGGACGCCAGCGTCAGAGCCGTGGGGTGGCCGTGGCAGGACCTGACGGGTGGGCTGAGGGCAGGGCCGCCCTGGTGCTGTCAGTCAGGGCTAACCCAGGAAAATCCAGTCAAGTGGGTGGCTCTCTGAGTCCGCAGTGTGCCTTGAAAAATCCTGGATTTTTCGTCCCGCTTACTCAAGCAAGAACTTCACGTCACTTGGTAACACATGGATGCCTGTTGATTTTGACAAGAACACAAAGAGGAGGACTCCCCACCTCCCCTCCCCCCAGGAAAAAAAAAAAAGCCTCGCAGAGATTACAGCGGTGAAACAGAACAAGGCATTTTGGCTTGCTGTTCTGGTCACGAGTGCCGGGGTCCCTCCGTCTGCATATCTCATCTGAGATGCAGGTAGCCAAACTCATTTTCTTTCATCCCAGCCACCCAACAAGTCACTAAAAGAAGAAAAGAAACCTATTTCTTCCTACACACTTCTTAGAAAGTGCATCTTATCAACATCCTAGTAGCCTCTCCTTTCTTGTGTTCAGAGCTTATTCTCTTGGGCCAAACAACACCACCACCCCTGATTTGGGTAGCACAGAGCATTGGACAACACCTCTGAAATCTGTGCTCTACTTCCCCAGATCTGGACACGTTTTCTGCAGCAGATAGAACAAGAAGATCTATGTCTTTTTTTATTCTTTCCTAAAGACGGTGTGCCAGCCAGCAAGCTGACTCCATTTATTTCTCCTGCGGGGAGTCAGCGTGTTCCTTCTTCTAGAAGATGCAGGTACTTAAAATAGTAATAGGCTTGGTGGTTTATGGAGAGTATTTCATCCCAAGATCTTACAGGCATGAAGAATAAAACATAAACTAATGGCTCCTTCCAACAAGCTTGGGGAGAATTAACTGGAAAGGAGGACAGTCATCCTTCTTCCCTAGAGACGCGAGGAGGGAGCGCCTTAAGGCGGTCGCCCAGGGAAAGAACTGGAGTCAAGCTGATCCGAAATTTGGACAGAGGCCTCCAGTCTGTTAGTCTTCATTCCTAGGAACATGATTAAGAGCTCCGGCTCAAGGGAAACAAATGACGTGCTTACCCCGTCTTGGAGAAGTTTCGAGCACAGTGCAGTTGGGAGAGGGGCACCAGGCACCTTCCCCAAACCCTCTTGTCCATCAGTCGGCTGTTTTCTTAGAAACGTGGACTTTACAAACAACACATTAACTCCGTGATTTCTCAAGATAGCCCCAATTTCTGTGCCTAGCCAAACCTATCTAAAAATCAGGAAGAATTTAAGAGAGGAATCGTGTGTGCCATCTCTCCTTTCATTAGATGTCCCCTGCCCTGTAGACGCACGCTCACGCTTGTACACTTGTGTTTTCTAATTTTATGTATTCACAGCACTTTTTTTCTTGACATCATCTACTCTCAGCAGTGTAAGGACATGGAGGGTCACTTGAGATATATTTAAACTTCAGTCTGATAACATCTAAGGCCATAGGGCCAACACACAGTGGTTCAAAGAAATTCTGTTAGGGGCTGGCCAGCCAGGTCCCGGGGTGTTCACAGATCTGACCACAGTGTAGACAATTCCCCCGAGCCCAGCTGTGGATGAAAAGGACCGGCACTGGCAGGGAGACTCACTCGGCACTGTGAATCCAGGGTCTTTTTCTCAACTCAGCTGACTCTCCCACCCACAGAGTTTCACAAGGTCTGGAGCCGTCCTGACGTCCGTGTTCAGGCCCACAGCCTCCTTGATCAGTCCAACTGGCTGAGAACGAGGACATGGACCACGAGGACTAGAGGATTTGGGTCTGGACTCCAAAGGCCTAGCTCACCAGGGCAAGGATCCGCAGAGATGCCAAACATTCACGTTGGTCTGACACTTCTTTAAATGCTCCCTCCAAGCCCACCTCACCCTGGGCTTCGCTGGTGCAAACTACCAACCCCCACTCACTCCTGCCTCACAGTTGACGTTTCGCTGAATCAGAGTGCCCTGCGTGCCCGGGTCCTGCCCTTCCCTGACCCCTTCAGTATTCAACAAAGCAAGTTAATCTCCCTGGTAAGTGGCAGCTCTGCCCCTCGTAACTGGCACGGAATCCATTTTTAAACTTGATTTGAGAAGTGAGAAGAATTCGGTACCAGCTTGTGGCTGCATTAGCAAGCTGAATCTGTTTCAGCTGGAATCTGGCTCTCCTCATCTCTTATTTCTACATTTTTCTTTTCTTTTCTTCCTTTTATCATCAGTCCTGAGCCCAGATTTATCAGCTACTCTGTCTACTGAGGACACCAGGCTCCTTTGCTAAGTTGTTCATAAGAGCCACACCTATCCCATCGCTCTGGCCCAAACTTCAACAGCTCCATCCAGAGAAGGAGGGGGAAAGTGGAACACTTCCCCAGAAACTGCCCCCAACCCCCAGAATGCCCTGGGGAAGCACAAGAGAGAGCAGAAAAGGAGTCAGCAGGAAGCCAAGTTACATGTGCAGTGGGGGGTGGCCTTTCAGGAGCAGCCCCCTTCCTGTACCGCCCCCACCCCCGCCCCCAAGCACCAGGAAATGTTTCTCATTCAAGCAATATGGGGTGATTCAAGAACCTACCTCAAAGGAACAGACACTCATTGTTTCGGTGGGCGATTTGCAAAAGGGAAGATTGATTTTCCACTCACTACAATTATTTCCTCTGCTTCTGATCCCATTCTCTGCCCTGATCAAGTTGATGGATACCTAGGCAAGAGCAACTGGAAGATAATTATGTGATGAGAGGCCACACCCAGACAGCAAGAAGCCTTTGTCCATCAAAATCCTGATCCTGGATGTCTGTGCTGCCGGATGTGGTCCTGGAATCTCGGTGCCGTTGTCACTTGGAAACCCTCCCACGGTGGAATCTGCAGTGGGGGCTGGGGCACAGCATGCCTGCCGTCCTGGCCAGGGGGCCTTCCACCCCAACTCCCACCCTAGCATCTGTCCACCGCCTTGCAGAGAAGGCGGTGCAGTGGGCGTTCACGTGAGGTTCCCACGCTTCCCTCTAAAGAAATAGGCCCAGACTTCCTTGGGACCAGAATACAGATTGATACTCTTCAGAACAATTGGCTCCTGTGGAAGCTGGTGGGGTTTATTCTGGTCTCCCATGAAAAGTGACTCCTGGGTACCAGAGAGCATAGCTGGAATCCCAGCAAGTGTCTCATCTTAAAGTAAGATTTAGCCTCTTTACAGATTGCATGTTTGTGTCCCTCCAAAAGTCATATGTTGACACCCTAGTCCCCAAGGAGATGATGTTTGGACAGAGGTCCTCTGGTGGGGGCGGTGATCAGGTCATGAGGGTGGAGTCCTCATGATGAGATTAGAGTCTTTATAAGAAGAAGATTGCGGGTGAGAGGAGAAGGGGGCGACCGAGGATGAGATGGCCGGATGGCATCAGTGACTCGATGGACGTGAGTCCGAGTGAACTCCGGGAGTTGGTGATGGACAGGGAGGCCTGGCGAGCTGCGGTCCGTGGGCTGCAGAGTCGGACACGACTGAGCGCCCGCACTGACTGGCCTGAAGGAGAGACAGAGGAGAGCCGGCTTCTCTCCGCCCTCCCCCGAGCAGGCCGCAGCCGGGCAGCGTCTGCGCAGCAGAAGGCCCTCAGCAGAGAGGCGGTGCGGCGCCTCCAGCTCCGATTTCTCAGCCTGCAGCTGCGGGAAATAAATAGGTTTCTACTGTTTAAGTGACCCAGCCTATAGTACTTGTCCCAGCAGCCCAAGAGGACTAAGACAGACTTCACAGCCCAGAATCCTATAAGATGGTAGGCTCTGCCACTGTGACTTGATTTTTATAGACGAAGAAAAAAGCTCTACTGGAAAGGACAGAGGAAAAGTGAGATACCCATGACCTAGAAAGCAGAATTCCCCGCTGTGGGCAAAGAAGCGATCCGGGGTCACAGGCAGACCGCCGCTAATTTCACTGCGTCTGAAACAAGCCCCAGGAAAGAAGGCAAAGTTTCACTCAATCACCGAGCTACACTTCATGGAACACCTCCGAGACGTCCGAACCTGTGCTAAGCACTGAGTGCTTTTTAGAGGCATCCAAGTGGCTTCGCCCAGGAGCTAGTCATACCCACCGTGTCTCCTATGCAAAAGAAAGGAGGCGGCCCTCAGTCCTAGGCGTCCGTGGATGGGACAGAGAGGGGACTCCCGACTCAGAGGCAGCCAGGTCAACGCTAGTCGGTGTGCAATATGTGTCCTGGCAGGAAAAACATCTCTGTCCTTAGTTGCTACTTAGTAATTACCCAGGACAATTAGCATGGCCCTCTTGAGAGGGAATATCAATAGAATGAGTCCGGATAGAAGGCGATAAACAAAACAGGGAGCAGGTCTACAGAAAACACTTGGGCCACGTTTCTTCCAGCAGAGCCCTAGCTTTCACCTTGTTCAGTTCCGCAGAACTGCTTCCTTCAAGCCAGAACCTCTGCTGGGTCCCAGTCCCTGTAATGCCTGGTCATTAACTGCTTCTGTCTCGAAACTTCCGTGAGATTCTGACTCTATTATTCGCACAGGCATCCTTAAAAGAAGCCCTCATTATTTGAGCTGGCCCGAGTGAGTCACAGTGCCTTGCAAGCAAAACAGTCTATTAAACAAATATGATAGGATGAGAGGGCTGTGAAGAAAGAGGGATGGAAGCACAGAGGGAGTAATTAACACTGCTAGAACCTTCAGACCCGGACTGTGAATATCAATGCTAGAGCGCTGAGGAAGTCTGCGGGATTTCAAAGGTCACCGTATACAAACTGACACAACAAATTATATAAAATGACACACTTGATTTTCTTGAAGACTCGGGCTTCTTTTTCTTTTTGATGGGGCCAAATAGGAAAAAAAGAAAGTGAAAAGAGCCTCTTCTGTCTGCTGATAACCTGTATCAGTTGGCGTAGGGAGGAGTTACAAGAATCCAAGGCAAGTCCCTAATCAGAGAGCGTCTGAGATGGGCCAGCAAAGGAGACGGAGGCCATACAGCCCCACACACGAGCTCAGCGATCAGGAGCAGGAAAAAGGACCCACTCCGAATCCACAGGCGCAGACCAGGGAGAACCTTCTCTAACTGGCCCTCTGCTTGGGAACCGGGAGCACTCTCCTGTGAACACGCGGCATTTCCTTCCCAAACGAAATGGACAGGAGCTGCCAGGCTCATACTTGGGTTGTGGTCCTCGTTTCTGCTGGACGCCAGCTCCTTGGGGAAAGAGAAATTCGGAGCAGTCTCAGTGGTGAGCAGCATTTTCCAGCACCCATCAGCCATGAGGCAGGGAAGGAATCTCAGCATCAATGTCAGAATGGCATGGAGGACTCTTCGGCTGGTGCGGGCAGGGGCCGCAGAACTTACTGGTATAAGTATTTTCTCCCTACAAGCTCATACCACTTAAACATTCCTTTTCAGTGAGGAAAAAGTATCCTTAAGCTGAAAGGGCAGGAAAGAAACTGTCTCGAGGCATGACTCTGTGGCATAAAAGATGCCCCCACTGGTTTAAATCTGTGTGCTCCGAGTGGCGGGGCTGGCAGTGGGGAGCACATTGTTCCAGTTCCGCTTGGCTGCTGCCAAACCAGCTTCTCTTCGGCCCCTGTGGAAAGCTCTCCGTGCTGATGGAGAGTGCGCAGTTTAGATAAACTGGATTAGAAGAGAGAGATGGATCGAATTCTTTCTCAGACACTAAAACCAGGATGGCTGTCTACTACAATAAGACCAAGAGAGGAACCACGCTTATCTCAATGCCAACCTGACGTCAGTAATTATACAGAATGTGAGAGGAGAGGTCCCTGTTAACCGAAGCAGGGGGCTTTATCTGGCCTTTGTAGGCTCCTGGATAAGTCCATTAGCGTTGCAGACGCGTGAGCCCCTCTCTTGTAGTTCAGTGTTTACTCTTATCTTCTGCTCGACACAAAAGCACAGTGAAGACAAAGCTGAGGAATGCGTGGCTCTTCACTGCAAGGGACAGTCTCCCCTGCTTATCTCTTTTAATTATTATTTACACTCTACCTTTGTTTTCAGGTGAAAATCAAATAACAGAGAGGAGGAAAGCCACCCTGCACTTCCTGAGCTCTGGTCTCATTAGCCAGATTTCCTTAAAACTCTTAGTACTTCAGAGAAGTTTTGCCAAGTGGTTAAATGAAATGCACACAATTGCAAAGTGTGATGAATATTTATGATGGTTTAATGATGGGGATTTTTTTTTTGCATCCATGAATAGTAAAGATTCTAACAAGAACAGTAACGAGATGGGGACAAAACAGTGAAGTGGTTAATACAAGAACTGCTCTTGGAGGGACCCCACTGAGAACAGCAGGAGCTGAGGGCCTCTCCTCCTCTCTTACCAGAACCAGTGCAAAGCAGGGGCGTTTGGGGGTGGGGGAAGTGGTTAGCCTGTTTCCCCCACTCTTTTAATAGATATCTTCAGCTAAAAAAAGACATTTTATCCCTTCTTTGTGCCTAAGCTCGCGGTCTTCTCTAGAGGTAACGGAAGCCCAGAGTTGCAGATGCCGTTGTCTTCAAGAGACCTTCCACGTCTAACAGCAGGCATTTCTGCCTTTGGTCGCTGGCCGAGTTTGCTGGTTGGCCTCTTCTGAGTCACTTATGAGTTAAAAAGCACTTGGTGAAGGCTGAAGCTGTGAGGCCCTCACTCTGGAAGCTGCAGACTCTCTCACAGGCCACCAGCATCAGCGTGGGGAGGGCCTTCGGCAGAGGCTTTCAGGAGGTGAACTTTCTGCTCTTACCCCACCAGTAGTTCATGTAGGAGAGGCTCCCTATGTGACCCTTCCATGCTCTGGCAGGCTCTCTGCCCTAGTTCCTGGTCTCTTGCAGCCTGACCTGGTGGTGATGCAAAGGACGGCCTCTGACATGATGGGGAATTAGGTCAAGGAGCTCTGGGCTAGCTGCCACCTCTGGCTTAGGTGATTCACTCCCATGAAGCAAACATTCCTCATCTCCCAAAGTCATTCACATAGGAAATATTTATTGAGCACTCACTACATGCCCCGGAAGGTTCTGAGGATGTGTGAGACATCAAAGAAGGAAGAAGAGCCACAGTGGCCTTGCTTCAGGAATCCTACAACTGGTGGATGGAAAAGAATATAGAAAGTAAACAAACCAAGGAAATGGTGGATCCTTGACAAAGTGACCCAGGCAACAAAGAACCAGGACTTCCGTTTTATCTTGGTAATAGTCTTGCTTGGTATCACCGATATAAAATTTACAGTAAAAAATTGTTTGAAAATCAAATGATACTTTTCAAGCCTTAAGAAGCATGTGTCTTTAATACATAATGAATACCTTCCTTAAATGACCATGTCCTGTTTTATCTCCTTTGGGAATCTGAATTTCCATACATTGAGTTTGGTATACACAGACATAAGGGTCCACTCTTCGTGAACTACCCTTGGGACTGGAAAACAAATACCAAACAATAATACTGCCTAATATTTGGTTAACCTTTGTGTTGGGAAATGCACAACCATGCTCATAAATCTATTAATACAAATTTATGGGAAAACAATTCTCATCTGGAAACTCACTTAAAGAGCAGATGAGGTGCAGAGAAAGAATATCCGGTAGGCCCGCATGATTCCTCTGCTCCTTCTCCACCTCTGTGTTCCTCACCAGTATCTTATACAGTCCGAATCCCTGCCCGCCAATTTTATTAAAGCCTGCTGTGTGGGAATTTCCTTTCTTTGCTTTACTAGCTACCAAGAAAACCCCGTCAACGTGATTTTTCACACATTTTTCTCTTCCTGTATCCTGCATCTCAGTGAAATTTCATCTCCCTGACTCACGGTTAAGGGTTTCTCATCTGAAATCACACTCACTCGTCATCTCAAATAAAGTGCAAAGAGAAGAAATCACACAAGGAGAAATTACAGACCAAAGCTCTCCTGTCTCCAATTACTCAGACATTAAGCAAAAGCTACATGGGAATTGCTCAGCCAACCAAGACTGAGCCCCAACATCTACAGAATAGAGATTAGTCTCGGCACACAGCACACCGCATTCTGCAGCCCTTCTCCCTTCACGGAGCACACACACACGTCTAGGTATTAAAGTCCGAGGAACTGATGATAGGTGTTTCATACAGCAAAAAGTAACTGGAAACTGGATTTGCACAGGATAGAACCCCGATGGCCTCTCCAGGGAATTAGAAACAGCCCTGGAGGAGGGAAAGCTAAAAGGGAAGGAGGAAGAAGGATGAGGAAGGAAGCCTAATAGAAGGGAGACCAAGTATCCCCAACAGAAAAGAGACTAATATTCCTGTTACTGGCCTATAGAAAAGAGACTAAGGAAAGTCTCTGCCCTTGCCCCTGGACTGGCAGGAAAAAAGTCAAAGGTCTCTTAGAAGAACTAAGCAGGCATTTAAACCTTTATTTCATCACAGAAAACAAAAGCCTTAATCAATCCAAAGGCTGAAATCTATGTGGACACATTGTAATTCCAATGGACCCAATTCCATAGCGCAGGAGCCCCAATGATTCCTTCCTGCGCCATGTACAGTAACAGCTGACAGTACAAAAAAATGATTATAACATTTAAAATATAACATTTAAAATAGTTCATGTGGTTATCGGGGGTCATAATGCCAGTGAAAGGAAGGCTTTCTGCTTTTTTGCTCCATTTATATATTTACAAGGGATGAGCGAGAAGAGATATGTGGGATAAGACCGAAAAAAAAAAAAGAAGAAGAAGAAGAAGAAGAATTGAAACCTAAGGCAGTAACGATCTGTACCAGTGCTCGTTTGTGTCAACTATTTCCATTTAACAGGCATGCAATTAATTAAGGTAATTAATCCGTAATGATTGCTTTTCATGGCACTGAATATTAGGTCATGGAGAAAACATACATGGTCCAAAAACCTATGTGGAAAAACCTTACAGTTTTAAAATGAAAGTTAATCAATCAAATAAAACAGTGTTAAGTGGCACCATAATGACTGACTAATTTCAATCTAATTGTGGTTCCCTTGATTCCAAGCAGGTACTTTAACATCTCAAAAGGTGCGCCAAGTCTAAAATAAAGGCACATCGGGGGCACTGGTTCAAGACGGCACAGTAGAAGGACGTGCACTCATCTTCTGTGAGAACATCAACATCCCAACTAGCTGTTGAACAGCCATCAACAGGAGGATGCTGGAACCCACCACAGAAAAGACACCTCACATCCAGAGATAAAGGAGAAGCTGCGATGAAACAGCAGGAGGGGGCAATCCCTACAAAATCGAATCCTGGGCCCCTGGGTGGGCAACCCACAAGTTGGAGGACAGTAATACTAAAGAAGTCCTCTCACTGTTCTAAGGTTCTGAGACCCGTGTCAGGCTTCCCAGCCCAGGGACCTGGCAAAGGAGCTGAGAGCCCCAGGGAGCGTGACTCTGGAGGCAGCAGGATTTGATGCCATGACTTCCACAGGATTGAGGGAAACAGTCTTGGAGGGCACAGAGTGCTGTGCACCAGGACCCAAGAGAAAGGGGCAGGGACCCCACAGGAGACTGACTCAGACCTGCCTGCTAGTGCTGGAGCATCTCCCGTGGAGGTGGGGCTCAGGAGCGGCTCTCTGCTCAGGGACGGGGGCACAGCAGCAGCAGTCCTGGGAGGCGACCCTGGATTTGAGCCCTCTTGAAGGTTGCCATTAACCCTACCCTAGAGCCTGCAGACTCCAGGACTGGGTCACTCGAACAACTTACAGGGAGGGAGCACAACTCCACCCATCCGCAGACCATCAGATCAAAGTTTAGCTGAGCATGGCTGGGTTAGAGCAAGACCACTTCCCCCGCCGCCAGCCCCTTCCGTGAAAGCCTTAGACTCATCCAGCAGAGGGTAGACAGAACGAGCAAGAAAAATTACAGTCCTGCAGCCGCCAGAATGAAAGGCACATCACAGAAAGTTAATCGAGATGAAAAGGCAGAGACTTCTGTCCGAGGTGAAGGGACAAGATAAAACCCCAGAAACACCACTCGATGAAGTGGAGATAGGCAACCTTCGAAAAATAATTCAGAACAGTGATAGTGAAGATGATCCGAGACCTCAGAAAAAGAACGGAGAAAATGGAAGAAATGCTCACCAAAGGCCTGGGAGAACTAAAAGAACAGACACAGATCAACAACCCACTAGAAGGAATAATTAGCAGAGTAACTGAGGCAGGAGAACAGACACATGACCTAAGACAGAATGGCGGGAATCACTGCCACAGAACGGAACACAGAAAAGAGTGGGCAAAAAGTGAAGACCGCCTAAGAGACATACTGGACGACACTGAATGTACCAGCATGCATATTATAGGGGTCCTTAGAAGGAGAAGAGAGAGAGGGAAAGGGTCTGGAACATATTTGAAGAGATAATAGCTGAAAACTTGCCTAAGATGGAAAAGGAAATAGTCAACCAAGTCCAGGAAGTGCAGAGAGTCCAGGCAGGATAAACCCTCAGAGGAACACAATGAGACACATGGTAATGAAACTGACAAAAATTAAAGACAAAGGTGAAACATTAACAGCAACAAGGGAAAATGACAAATAGCACACAAGGGAACTCTCATCAGGTTATCAGCAGATTTTTCAACAGAAACTCTGCAAGCTAGAAGGGAGGGGCATGATATATTTAAAGTGATGGAAGAAACTTCAATCAAGAATACTCTACCCGGCAAGACACTCAATCAGACTGGAAGGAGAAATCAAAAGTTTTACAGACAAGCAACAGTTAAGAGAATTCGGCACCACCAAACAAGGTTTATAACAATGCTAAAGGAACTTCTCTAGGCAGGAAACAAGAGATGGAGAAGACCTACACAAAATAAGCCCAAAACAATTAATAAAATGGTAGAGATTCCCTGGTGGCTCAGACGGTAAAGAATCTATCTGCAATGCAGAACACCTGGGTTTGATCCCTGGATCAGGAAGATCTCCTGGAGAAGGGAATGGGTAACCACTCCAGTATTCTTGCCTGGACAATTCCATGGACATCGAGGAGCCAAGTGGGCTACAGTCCATGGCGTGGCAAAGAGTCAGACATGACTGACTGAGCAACAGAGGAGAAAATGATAATAGGATCATGCATATTGATAATTACCTTAAATGTAAATGGATTAAAATTACCAAATGGCTGGGTGGATGAAAACATGGAAGCATTTCCATCAACCACCTCCTTCTACTTAACCTCCCAAATTGTGTGCAATTACTTTATATTGTTAAGTTAATCATGTCTCCATTATGGTTTGCAATTGCAATTATCTTTTTTATTTTTGGTCTGGCTATTGATTGTCTGGCTATTGATGGCTATTGATTGTGATTGATGGACGTGAGTCTGAGTGAACTCCGGGAGATGGTGATGAACAGGGAGGCCTGGTGTGCTGCGATTCATGGGGTCGCAAAGAGTTGGACATGACTGAGCGACTGAACTGAACTGATTGTGAAAACCGAGAATCATCTTTTATTACTGTGATTATGTAATAATTATTCATTTTAATATCATTGTATCATGATGAGTCAACAGAAAACAAAATAATTCTACATTACTGAAACCTCCATTTACTAGAAACAATGTAATCACTTTTTAAAACCCAGGTGCACATTAGAATTATCTTAGAATTTCTGTAAAATACAAATGTTCAGGTATTATTTTTTCTCAAAAGTTCCAGGTGTGATTTTAACGAATCATGTTTCAAAGCAACTGGACGATATAATGAGTTTTTACTTTCACCCAGTTTGTTTCACCTTTTCTATTTCATATTCAGTGCCCTCATTTCAGTCTATGCCTTCCATTTTTTTAATCTCTTTTTTGGTTGTTGGTCTCTCTCAAGGCTTTATCAAGTGCAGTTGAAGAGCTTCTCTGTGTGTGTGTGTGTGTGTGTGTGTGTGTAATATGTATAATAGAATATATATATTCCAGAAAACATGAATCTTTGCTTAGCTAAAAAATTTATGACATTTTGGTTCCACTTGCTTGACTAAGTACGAATAGAATGCTAGATTTATAATTTATATTCACTAAATACTTTGATACATTTCATTTATTCTGTCATCTGTGATTACTGTTAAAAGTCTGGAAGGATTATTTTAGTGATTAAAAAAATCTGATTGAGGCTTGACTCTAATTCTAAAAATATAAATAATCCAATACTATGCTGTAAGAAAAACAGGAAACTAATATGTGATATGTGATACAGTATTAGTAACTACAGATTCTGTTCAAATTTCACAAAACATTACGTTAGTGTCCATTATTTGTTTCATACCTTATTCCACGGTGTATTCTGTGTGCATTGAGCAGCTTCAGCTGCATACAACAAATTCTGATAAACTCCTTTTTCATTTTTATTCTGTTACAAATATTTTCTAATTATCCATATTATGGCTTCTTAGGTACACCCATCATTTAAAAGTAACATTTAATTTCTAAATTCATGGGGTTTTAAAAAGCATCTTTGATGTTAATTTCTCATTTTGATGTTAATTCTCATCTAGATGCCTTATATGCGATCACTGTTTTTTTTTGTCTTCTAACTTTATTGAGACTCACAGTGAATAAGTCAAAGATCTCTTTTGGTAATTGTCACAGTGCACTTAAATATGTGGACTATTTTCAAGTATCTTTTGACATGGATTTGAACATAATTCCACAGGGATCAGAGAACAGACTCTGTATGATTTCAATACCTTTAGATGATTAAATTTTGGTACCTTGTTTAACATCCCTGGATATGTTCCAGTGTTTCCTGGTTTACAGTCTGTGGGAACTTGAATCGAATCTGTGTCCTGTTGTAAGAAAATTACATAAGTGCTTCATTATGTTGAACTGGTTCACAGTGCTTTTCAAGTCTACTAGAGCCCTGGTGGCTCAGATGGTAAAGAATCCGGCTGCACTGAGGGAGCCTCGGGTTCAGTCCATGGGCCAGAAAGCTCCCCTGGAGAAGGGAAAGACAACCCACTCCAGCGTGCATGCCTGGAGAACTCCACGGACGGAGGAGCCTGGAGGGCTACAGGCCACGGGTCACAGAGCTGGACACGACCGAGTGATAACACACACTCACATATCTCCTTCTACTTCTCCTTTTCTGTCTATTCATTCTATTAATTTTTCAAAGTTTGTTATTGAAACTCCAGAAAAAAAATCTTAATTTATCTACTTAAAGTGTAATATATAGGGGAACTATATGTAACTGTGTTCTGTATTTTCCAAGTCACCTGTAAACATGTTATCATACTTTCATAATTTAAAAAAGAAAATAAAATTAAAAAGTACATGATGGAATCTACAGAAACCACAGGGGACAGGTTTAGAGTGACAAGCAAGTCCAGTGACACTTACTTGTATCTAAACTTGCTGTCTTACTAAACATGAGTGAGAGGCTGATCTGTTCGCTTATTGCTATGATTTAATAGATCCTAGTTTTGGAATCCTGGAGAAGGAAATGGCACCCCACTCCAGTGTTCTTGCCTGGGGAATCCCAGGGACGGAGGAGCCTGGTGGGCTGCCATTTACGAGGTTGCAGAGTCGGACACAACTGAAGCCACTTAGCAGCAGCAGCAGCAGTTTTGGAATCAGAGAAGCACTGAGTTTGAATCTTGTCTAGGCCATTTACTTATAGGAAAAAAAAATCCCCATCTTTCCACCCATAAATGACTGGTAAGGACACCTCCCTTAGATGCAGTTATTAAAAGGGTTATATAAGACATTATGTATCAAAGAACAGCCATAGTGATTGGCTCATGCTAAATGTTTAATAATAATCGTCACCAACAAGAGCACTTGAAACGGTATCTGGGAAATACGTCGCACAGTAAACACTCCTCCCGCTGTGCTTTTTCTGCTTATCTTCTTCTTTCTGCTCCCTTTCTTTTTCCTTAACCTCAGATGCAAATGTGCAGCTTTCCCAATTTCTGCCCTGATCTCCACTGCTCGTCATAGTCCCTCAGAACGGAGGAAACGATGAAAATGTTCTTGTCTGACATAATTAGGAAGGCTCTGCAGATGGTGCACCTGAGATGCAGCTTTAGAAAAGGAAACCCATCCGGATGTGTGCAGCCAAATGAGAATCCCTGGCTTCCCGACAGTCCTCTGGACTTCATACACGTCTCCCAATGTTGCTCGCCTTGTTTAAAAAGTTTGCTCAACATTTCCAGTCTGTAGATGTTTTAAAAATATTTCACTGTTCTCAGTGATGATACATTCATGTGCTTTGAGAGTGCATTTAATTTTGAGAAATAGCCAAAAGTTCTTGAAAGCAAGCTGATAAGTACAGAAGGCGATCTATCTGTGTAATTCTGCTTTTAAGCAAAATGAGATTTAACTCATAAATCATTGAGGCAATGTTCTTGTATGGATTTTAAGTATTTCTGAGGGAAAAGTCCAAAGATATCTTGAACAAGCTCAGTATTTCTGGAATCAGCATGTGTTTCTGAAGTTATTCCTTTGAAGGACAACTATTTTCGCTATATAACCCCTACTGTGTTTGCTTAAAACACACAGTCACGGTCAGTCATCAGTATATAGATCCAGTTGCCATCATCGTGAAGTCGCTCAGTCGTGTCCGACTCTTTGCAGCCCCATGGGCTGTAGCCCACCAGGCTCCTCTGTCCACGGGATTTTCCAGGCAAGAGTCCTGGAGTGGATTGCCATTTCCTTCTCCAGGGGATCTTCCCAACCCAGGGATCGAACTCGGGTCTCCCGCATTGTAGATCAGATTTCTTATTTTTCAGTTCAAGATGTGCATTTTAAATGCTATGTGAAAGTACCTGCGGCCTAATGGAAAAATCTTGGTCTAGACTAGTCAACAATACTTGTTAAGGCAAGTGAAGGTTGGCTGATAACATTCAAGACAGCAAGCTTCTCGGGCATCTTATTTACTAGTATTTTTTGGTAGTAAAATATAACTCTCCTATAGTCATGGTCATCCCAGTTTGTATAGGATAGTATACTTTATGAATCAAGGGGAAAAAAGAAGTCTAAGGTTCAAGTTCAAGATAGCAAACCAGACATATAGATACATTGAATCTGCACTTACATACATAACAATTTCCTTCAAAAAAAAAAAAATCCAAAACTAGCTGAGTGACACCAGTACACCAGGCAAATGAGAGAAAACCCACAATGAGGTAGGCGGGAGAGACTGAGAGACGATCTTGCCATAAACCCCACTCCCAGCTAAGTGATCCCACATCAAGAGGGAATTCAGAACCCCGAGCTTCTCCCTGAGCAGCACAGGCTTTGAAGCTCACATCAAGCACACCAGCTTCTAAAATCTATACCTGAAAGACAATCCTCCAAGACATCTAGCTTTGAAAGCCAGCGGAGCTTGCGTCCACGAAACCTGCAATGCATCGCTCTTTAGAGAGCTCACAGGTGGACTTCCTCCCTCCTAGGACCTACCTAAAGGGCACCCAGATATTCTGGGGAAGAGGCTTATTTGCTCATCTTAAAGTTTAGCACTGAAGGGCAGGCATCTAACCTAACACACATCTCCTGCTCTATTCTCTGCAGACAGAGGCCATCTTTGCATTCTCTCTCAGCTCATTCCAGCTTTTCAGCGCCCACGAGAAAGCAGCTTGTACCTTCATCGATTTTTGATTCTGCTGCCCAGAGGACACCTCTAGATTGCCTGGCTCTGGTGGGCCAGCAAGGCTTACCCTTGAGTCCCACAGACCTGTAACAAACAGAATTCTCACCAGCTCATCCCCTGGATCATAGCAGGGAAGCCACAGACTGCGTCACCCCATCTTTTAGTGAAAGAAGCCTATTAGTGTTCCTTCACAGTGGAAGACTGAGGGGCACACGTCTAATTACACGCACAGCCCAGGGCTGTGTGAGGGTGAGCGATGTCTTCACACTACCCTCCTGTTACCCTCCTGAGCACCAGTAACTTCCAGAGGGAACCCTGTGCCTGCAGCTTGTGCCCCAGCTTTTAAGTGTGGTGCCTATTTTTCTATGGTTGCCATGCAGGGGTGCCTTTGATGACCCGGCTGAGGTGGTCAGTGGCGCTTGTGGTCTTAAGTTCAATAGGATAGTGGCAAAGAAATGAACAAATCTCATCCGGCAATCACCCCATGGCTAAGCAAAGAAGGAGCAAATAGAAGAACTCATCTCCCTAATTCCCCTGTAAGAAGTATATTTACAGGCTTTAAAAGTGATTGCCTATGAGTCTGGTTTCCAACCAGCCTGAATCTAGGTGATGACTGAGATCCTTCCCTTTGGGACAATAACAGATCTTAGCAAACCCTGAACTAAACACGAAAATAAGTTGACTGGAAAGTCATAAAGTTTTGAGAGACAGCCAGGGGACAGGGCGGGTCCCTCGGGAAGGGGATAACTGGCTCTTTTATATACTGTGTAGCACACAACTGAACACAAGTAAATTTAGGAAAAAGAGGAATGTGTTCCAAAGGGAACAAGATAAAACCTCAGAAAAAGATGTTACTGAAATGGACATAAACGATTTACCTGATAAAAGTTCAAACTAATCCTCATAAATATGCTGACTGTGCTCAGAAGAATAGGAGGGTAAAGAAAATATCACCAAAGCCACACAAAAGATAAGAAAGTGCCCAAATAGAAGTCACCGTGCTGAGGAATGCAGTGACGGAACTGAAAAGCCCAGCAGAGGGGTTCAACACCACACAGGGGGAGGCAGAAAGAAAGGGAAAGTGCACTCAAAGACACAGCAGCGAGACTCAATCAGAGCTGCAGAAAGAAAGCAGAGTACACTCGAGTGAAGACAGGCCAAGGGGACTATGGCGAGCAAGCAATCCACATTTACATTTTAAGAGTAAAGAAAGAGAACAGACGGAGAGAAAGGGGAGGGAAAGTTAGGTGGGGAAACTAGAGCTAAAAATGCTCCTAACACGTGGAAAAAGACACCTAGATTCAAGGAGCCTAGAGAGCCCAAAGAAGAGAAATCCAGAGAGACCTACATTATGACACATTGCAATTAAAGTGTCAACAGTTAAAGATAAGGAAAGAATCTCAAAAGCAGCAAGAGAAAAACAGCTAGGTACAAGAGAACCTCCAATCAGCACATTTTTGAGCAGAAAAGTTGCAGGCCAGAAGGGACTGATGATACATTCAAAGTGCAGGAAAAAAATAAATAAATAAATAAATAAAACAAAAAAAACACCCCTTCCAAACAAGAATATGCTACCTGGCAAAATTATTCTTCAGAACTGAAGATGAAATAGAGTGCTTTCCAGATAAATAAGTGGAGTTCATCACCACTAAACTAGCCATAGAGGAAAAATGGACTTCTTTAGGCTAAAAAGGGGGCACTAATTAATAGTAGGAAAACATAGTTTCACTGCTGCTGCTAAGTCACTTCAGTCCTGTCCAACTCTGCGCGACCCCATAGATGGCAGCCCACCAGGCTCCCCCGTCCCTGGGATTCTCCAGGCAAGAACACTGGACTGAGTTGCCATTTCCTTCTCCAATAGATGAAAGTGAAAAGTGAAAGTGACGTCACTCAGTCGTATCTGACTCTTCACCACCCCATGGACTGCAGCCTACCAGGCTCCTCTGTCCATGGGATTTTCCAGGCAAGAGTACTGGAGTGGGGTGCTATTGCCTTCTCCAAGTTTCACTGCTAAAGATAGGAAAATAGTAAAGCTCAGAATAATCTCATGTTGCAAAGTTGATAAGATACTCACTTGTAAAGCTAGTATTAATAGCTATAAGTACAGCAATTTGTTAAGGAATACACAAGAAAAAATGTAAATTTTGACATCAAAAGCATGAAACATGAGGGCTGCTAAAAATGAAGAGCTTTTAGAATATGAGCAAACTTGTTATCAACTTAAAAAGACTCATAAATATGTCAGACCTTCCTGGTGGTCTGGTGGTTAAAAATTCCTCTGCCATTGCAGGGGACAGGGTTTGATCGCTGGTCTGGAAGATTCTACATGCTGCAGGACAACTAAACCCGTGCTCCACGACCGCACCCATGCACCGCAACCGCTGAGGCACCTCGACTGCGGAGGCACCGCGACCATTGAGGCTTCACACACCCTGGAAGCACCTTCTTTGCTCCACAAGAAGAGAAGCCACATCAGTGAGAAGCCTGAGCATTGCAACAAAGAATAGCCCTCACTCATCACAACTACAGAAAGCCTGTGAGCACCAAAAAAGACCCAGAGAAGCCATAAATAAATAAATAAAAGATTTTTTATGTAACCCTCATAAGTCACTAAAGATAAAGCAAATAGAAAATTAGCATCACATTACAGAAAATTATTAAATCACAAAAGAAGAGTGCAAAAGAAGGAGGAACAGAAGAATTTCCAATCAACTGGAAAATATACAACGAGGCAGTAAGTCCATTTAAATCTAATAATTTAGATATAAATGGTCTAATTTGATCTCAAAGACAAAGTGGCTGAACGGATTAAAAAAAAATAAGATCCAATTATATGCTGCTTCTAAGAGACACACTTCAGGCTCCTGTTCTGCTTGAGGCTTCCCTAATTTCAGGCAAGATGGTGGAACAGAAGGACTTGAATTCACCTCCTCTCACGGAAACACAAAAATCACAACTAGCTGCTGAACAACCATTGATTTAAAAACACAAACACCAGAATCTACCGCCAAATATATCTAACATTCAAAGACAAAGCCACAGTGGTGAGATACCAGGAGGAACTCAGTCACCAGGTTGGCCACCCATAAAATGGACAATAATTATGCAGCAGAGGTTGCCCCACAGGGGTGAAAGTAGACCTCCACATCAGGAACCCTAGCATGAAGGGTCTGGTATAGGAAGGAGAAGCCCCCAGAGCACTTATCTTTCAAGGCTGGTGAGGTTTGATTGCAGAAATTCTACAGGACTTGGGGAAACAGACTTCCCTGGTGGCTCAGAGGTTAAAGCATCTGCCTCCAATGCAGGAGACCTGGGTTCAGTCCCTGGGTCAGGAAGATCCCCTGGAGAAGGAAATGGCAACCCACTCCAGTACTCTTGCCTGGAGAATCCCATGGACTGAGGAGCCTGGTGGGCTGCAGTCCATGGGGTCACAAAGAGTCGGACACGACTAAGTGACTTTACTTACTTTACTTAAAGGAGCACACAATGTCTCATGCACACCAGGACCCAGGGGAAGAAGTAACAACCTCATAGGAGCTGGGCCAGACCTACCTGCCGGTACTGGAGGGTTTCCTGCAGAGCTGTTCACTGTCGAGACAAAGATACTGATGGTAGATGTTTTAAGGATTACCCGTTGGCATGAACCCACCTGGAGGCCAGTATTTTCTCAACAAGATCTTGTCCAATCCAACAGCCTGTAAGCTCCAGGGCTGAAACACCTCAGGCCAAACAACAAAGAGGGTGGGAACACAGACCCCATCATCAGCAGTTAGCCTGCCTACACTCATCCTGAGTACACAGCCACCTTTAAACGGACCCCTTAACACAGTTCTGCCCACTAGAAGGATAAGACCCAGTTTCACCAGTGGTCAGGAACCAGTCCCTCCCATGAGGAAGCTTGTAGGAGCCCATTAGGCCAGACTTACCTACTAGGGGGCAGACAGCAAAAGGAAGAAAACTACAACACTGCAGCCTAAAAGAACAGAAACTGCAATCAGAGAAATCTAGCAGAATGGGATGGCAGAGAAATATTGGGGAGATGAAGGAACAAGACAGAACCCCAGACAACCAAGTGAAGTGGAGATAGGCAATGTATCCAAAACATAAATCAGAGTAATGATAGTAAAGATAACCCAAGATCTCAGAAAAAGACTGGAGGAACAGACCAAGTAGAAACAAGAACTACTTAGCAAAGAGCTAGATGATCTAAAGATTGAACAGAAGTAAACAATACAAAAACTGAAATGAAAAGTATGCTAGAAAGAATCAATAGCAAAATATAAGGGGCAAGAAGAACAGATGAGTTGGAAGACAGAAAAATAGAAATCAGTTCTATGGATCAAAATAAAGAAAGCATAAATCAGTTGTATGGGACAGAATAAAGGAAAGATAATGAAACAAAAGAGGACAGTCTAAGGGATGTCTGGGGCAACATTAACTGCATCAATATTAACATTATAGGGGTCCAAGAAGGAGAGGATAGAGAGAAAAGATCTGAGAAAATATTCGAAGAGAAAATAGCCAAAAACTTTCTTAATGAAGAAAAAGAAATGGTCACCCAAATCCAGGGAGGACAAAGTCTTAGGCACTACTCATAGGAGCTGGGCCAGACCTACCTGCCGGTACTGGAGGGTTTCCTGCAGAGCTGTTCACTGTCGAGACAAAGATACTGATGGTAGATGTTTTAAGGATTACCCGTTGGCATGAACCCACCTGGAGGCCAGTATTTTCTCAACAAGATCTTGTCCAATCCAACAGCCTGTAAGCTCCAGGGCTGAAACACCTCAGGCCAAACAACAAAGAGGGTGGGAACACAGACCCCATCATCAGCAGTTAGCCTGCCTACACTCATCCTGAGTACACAGCCACCTTTAAACGGACCCCTTAACACAGTTCTGCCCACTAGAAGGATAAGACCCAGTTTCACCAGTGGTCAGGAACCAGTCCCTCCCATGAGGAAGCTTGTAGGAGCCCATTAGGCCAGACTTACCTACTAGGGGGCAGACAGCAAAAGGAAGAAAACTACAACACTGCAGCCTAAAAGAACAGAAACTGCAATCAGAGAAATCTAGCAGAATGGGATGGCAGAGAAATATTGGGGAGATGAAGGAACAAGACAGAACCCCAGACAACCAAGTGAAGTGGAGATAGGCAATGTATCCAAAACATAAATCAGAGTAATGATAGTAAAGATAACCCAAGATCTCAGAAAAAGACTGGAGGAACAGACCAAGTAGAAACAAGAACTACTTAGCAAAGAGCTAGATGATCTAAAGATTGAACAGAAGTAAACAATACAAAAACTGAAATGAAAAGTATGCTAGAAAGAATCAATAGCAAAATATAAGGGGCAAGAAGAACAGATGAGTTGGAAGACAGAAAAATAGAAATCAGTTCTATGGATCAAAATAAAGAAAGCATAAATCAGTTGATGGGACAGAATAAAGGAAAGATAATGAAACAAAAGAGGACAGTCTAAGGGATGTCTGGGGCAACATTAACTGCATCAATATTAACATTATAGGGGTCCAAGAAGGAGAGGATAGAGAGAAAAGATCTGAGAAAATATTCGAAGAGAAAATAGCCAAAAACTTTCTTAATGAAGAAAAAGAAATGGTCACCCAAATCCAGGGAGGACAAAGTCTTAGGCACTATAAACCCAATGAGGACTATACTGAGATACAAGGTAATTAAAGTAACAAAACTTAAAGACAAACCAGCAACCTTCAGAAGAGGAGAATACAAATGTAGGCTATTGGAAACACACTTGAAATTAACAGAGTACCAACAGAAAACAATCTGTATAGAGACTGCAATATCAAAATCTCATGGACATTGCAAACCAAAATCTACAAGAGATATACAAATAAAAAAAGGAATACAAGCACAATGCAAAAGGTAATCATCAAATCACGAGAGAACAAAAGAGGAAGGGAAGAAGAAAGACCTTAGGAAAACAAATTCAAAAGAATTTTTTAAAAATGGCAATAAGAATATACATATCAATAGATATGTTCAAACTACAATACAATTTCACTCATTTCACATGCTCGCAAGATAATGCTCAAAATCCTTCAAGGTAGGCTTCTTGGTGAACTGAGAACTTCCAGATGTACAATCCAAATTTAGAAAAGGCAGAGGAACCAAACTGCCAACATCTGTTAGATCATAGAAAAAGCTAGAGAATTCCAGGAAAACATCTACTTTTGCTTTATTGACTATGCTAAAGCCTCAGACTGTGTGGATCACAACAAACTGGAAAATTTTTAAAGAGATGGGAATACTGGACCACCTGACCTGCTTTCTGAGAAATCTATATGTAGGTCAAGAAGCAACAGTTAGAACTGGAAATGGAACAATGGATAGGTTCAATTGGAGAAGGAGTACATTAAGACTGTATATTGTCACCCTGCTTACTTAACTTATATGCAGAGTACATTATGTGAAATGCTGGGCTGGATGAAGTTTATGCTGGAATCAAGATTGCTGGGAGAAATATTAACAACCTCAGATACACAGATGACAACACCCTAATGGCAGAAAAATAAAGAGGAACTAAAGAGCCTCTTGATGAAAGTGAAAGAGCAGTGTGGAAAAGCTGGTTTAAAAAAAACAAAACCTCAACATTCAAAACACTAAGATTACAGTATCCAATCCCATCACCTTGTGGCAATTAGATGGGAAAAAAATGGAAACAGCAGCAGACTTTATTTTCTTGGGCTCCAAAATCACTGCTGATGGTGACTGAAGCATGAAATTAAATAGCTCCTTGGAAGAAAAGCTATGAGAAGACTAGATGGCATATTAAAAACAGAGACATCACTCTGCCAACAAAGTTGTGTAGTCAAAGCTATGGTTTTTCCAATAGTCATGTATGGATGTGAGAGTTGGACTGTAAAGAATGTTGAGCACTGAAGAACTGATGCTTTTGAACTGTGGTGTTGGAGAAGACTCTTGAGATTCCCTTGGACTGCAAGGAGATCCAACCAGTCCATCCTAAAGGAAATTAGTCCTGAATATTCATTGGAAGAACTGATGCTGAAGCTGAAACTCCAATACTTTGGCCCTCTGATGGGAAGAACTGACTCATTGGAAAAGACCCTGATACTGGGCAAGATTGAAGGCGGGAGGAGAAGGGGGCAACAGAGGATGAGATAGTTGGATGGCATCACCAACTCCATGGATATGGGTTTGAGTAAACTCTGGGAGATAATGAAGGATGGGGAATCCTGGTGTACTGCAGTCCATGGGGTCACAAAAAGTGACCACTTAGTGACTAATACCACTCAGTGACTTAACAACAGAACCACCATAAACATTAACAGATTAAATGTTCCAACCAAAAGACAGACTGACTGAATGGATTAAAAAAAAAAAAGACTCATATACATGCTCTCTACAAGAGACCCACTTTAGAGGTAGGCATACACACACTGAAAATAGTGAAGTGAAGTTGCTCAGTCATGTCCAACTCTTTGCGACCCCATGGACTGTAGCCTACCAGGCTCCTATGCCCATGGGATTTTCCAGGCAAGAGTACTGGAGTGGATTGCCATTTCCATAAAAAGTATTCCATACGGATGCAAACTCAAAAGAAAGCTGGAGTGGTAATGCTTGTATCAGACAAAATAGATTTTAAAATAACTGCTACAACAAGAGAAACAGAGGGACACTGCATAATGATCAAGGGGTCAATCTAAGAAGAAGATGCAATAATTATAAGTATATATGCACCCTACATAGAAGCACCTCAACACGTAAGGGACATGTAAAACCCATAAAAAAAGACCATACGGATGCAAACTCAAAAGAAAGCGGAGTGGTAATGCTTGTATCAGACAAAATAGATTTTAAAATAACTGCTACAACAAGAGAAACAGAGGGACACTGCATAATGATCAAGGGGTCAATCTAAGAAGAAGATGCAATAATTATAAGTATATATGCACCCTACATAGAAGCACCTCAACACGTAAGGGACATGTAAAACCCATAAAAAAAGAAACATACAGTAACAAAGTAAGAATAATGACTTTACTACCCCACTTTCATCAAGGACATATCACTGAGACATAAAATCAGTAAGGAAACACAGACCTTAACTAACACATTAGACTAGATGGACTTAATGGATATTTATAGAACATCTCATCCAAAAGTAGCAAGAGACCCATACTTTTCAAGTGTACATGGAACACTGGCTGGGACTGAACATATGCTGGGCCACAAAGTGAGCCTCAGTAAATTTAAGAACACTGAAAATGCATCAAGTATCTTTTCTGAACACAGCAGTATGAGAACAGAAAAGAACTACAAGATAAAAGACTTTTACAAAACACAAACTCATGGAGGCTAAACAACATCCTACTAAACAACCAATGATCCCTGGAGACATCAAAGAAAAATAAAAATATACCTGGAGACAAACTAAACTGAAGGCAAACCTATGAGAGGAACCAAAATCTGTTGTAAGAGGGAAGCTTATAGCAATAAAATCTTATAGCAGGAAACCAGAATAACTACAAAAAATTCAACCTTACACCTGAAGCAACTACAGAAAGAAGAAAAACAAAATCCAAAGTTGGTAGAAGGAAAGAAATCGTCAAAACCAGAGCAGAAACAAAAGAGAAAAACAAAACAATAGAAAAGATGAATAAAACTGAAAGCTGATTACTTGAAAAGCTGAACAAAACTGATAAACTTTTGGCCAGATTCATCAAGAAAATAAAAAGATGCAAAGCAATAACATAAGCAGTGAAAAAGGATCAGTTCTGACTGGCACTGCTGCTGCTGCTGCTGCTGCTGAGTCGCTTCAGTCGTGTCCGACTCTGTGTGACCCCATAGACGGCAGCCCACCAGGCTCCCCCGTCCCTGGGATTCTCCAGGCAAGAACACTGGAGTGGGTTGCCATTTCCTTCTCCTATGCATGAAAGTGAAAAGTGAAAGTGAAGTCGCCCAGTTGTGTCTGACCCTTAGTGACCCCATGGACTGCAGCCCACCAGGCTTCTCCGTCCATGGGATTTTCCAGGCAAGAGTACTGGAATGGGGGTCCGTTGCCTTCTCCGATGACTGACACTATAGAACTGTAAAGGATCACAAGAGAATACTACAAGGAACTGTATGCCAGTAAAATGGACAAAGAGGAAGAAATGGACTCATTTTTAGAAAGGTACAATCTTTCAAGCCTGAACCAGGAAGAAATGGAAAATATCAACAGATCAATCACAAGCACTGAAACTGATTTAAAACATCTAATAAACAAAAGTCCAGGACCAGATGGCTTCACTGGTGAATTCTATCAAACATGTAGAGAAGAGTTAACATCTCCTCTTTTGAAATCATTGCAAAAAAATTGCAGAGGAAGGAACACTCGCAAACTCATTTCTATAAGAGCACCATCAGTCTGATATGGAAAACAAAGATACAACCACCACAAAATTACAGGCATATATCATTGATGAACACAGACACAAAAACCCTCAAGAAATTACTAGCAATCTGAATCTAGCAATGCTTCAAAAGGATCATACACCATAACCAAATGGTATTTATTCCAGGGATGCAACAATTTTTCAATAGCTGCAAATCAGTCAGTGTGATACAGCACATTAACAAACTGAAGAATAAAAACCATTTGATCATCTCAACAGATGCAGAAAAAGAATTCTACACAATTCAATATTCTTTTATGATAAAAGCTCTCCAAAAAGTGGGCATGTGGGGTACATACTTCAGCATACTAAGGGCCATATACAGCAAATGTACAGTTAAAATCATACTTATCAGTAAGAATCTAAAAGCATTTCTGAGATCCGGAACAACATAAGGTGTCCACTCTTGCAACCCCTTTTTTTCTAGCAGCTTTGGAAGTCCTAGTCATGGCAATCAGAGAAGAAAAAGAATGGAAAGAAATTCAATTTGAAAAAGAAGTAAAACTGTCATTGTTTGCAGATGACAGATGACATACTATACATAGAAAATCCTAAAGATTCTACCAGAAAACTACTAGAGCTCATCAATAAATTTGGTAAAGTTGCAGGATACAAAATTACCATGCAGAAATCTGTTTCATTTCTATAGACTGACAATGGACTATCAGAAAGATAAATTAAAGAGACAATCCTATTTACAATTCATCTAAAAGAATAAAATACCTGGGAATAAATCTACAGAAAAAAGGTCTCCACTCTGAAAACTGTTGAAAGAAATAGAAGAAAACACAGATGGAAAGATATACAATGTTCTTGAATTAGAAAAAAAATATTGTCAAATTACTATGCTATCCAAGACAATTTACAAATTCAATGCAATAGCTATCAAATTAACATGGACATTGTTTCACAGAGCAAGAACAAAAAATTTAAATTTGTACAGAGTCATGAAGAACATGGATAGCCAAAGCCGTCTTGATCAAAAAAAAAAAAGTACAGGAATCAGGTTCTATAACTTCAGACTACATTACAAAGCTACAGTCATCAAAACAGTATAGTACTGCCGCCCCCCCCCCACCACAGGAATACAGATCAATGGAACCAGACCAAAAGCCTAGAAGTAATCTTTTGCACCTATGCTCAATTAATCTATGACAAATGAGGCAAGAATACACAATGGAGAAAAGACAATAAGTGGTGCTAGGAAAACTGGACAGCTACATGTAAAATAATAAAATTAGACATTCTTTAATACAAATACACAATAATAATGCCGGGAGCCGCCCCGGGAGATCCCACCCATGACAGGGTCATGTGGAAGAGAATTGTTAAGCAAGGCTTCAGAGCTCAAGGGGCTCCGAGGCTTTCTCGAGCATCTACCCCCAAACCAGCATCTGTCTGTTTTACTGTTTCATGACTTTCACCAACTCCTCTGACATTAACCGGGGGCTAACCCTGACCACCTTTCTCTGGAGAAAATCAACTTAGGGCTATAGCTAATAAGTCTCCTGGACATGAGAGGAATATTTCAAATCAAACCCCCTCTGTTAGCATTCTAGCTTGCTTGGCAGGTATATCCAGACACTTACAGCTATGCATACAATTATTTACAGCCTCCCAACTGTGAGAAGCACGCAAAGCCTAAAACAGAGCCTTTGAAAGAGTTAAAAGTTGTTAGAATAGTGCTAGTGCTGGTGTAGGATTTCATTATTGGGCCAATGCTTGTTGCTAAGTTCCCAGTCTCTTATCCACTGTGCACCTGGGAATGCGTTAGTTGACATAGTGAGAATGCAAGAAAAACACGTGTAGCCTTGAATTTAACCATATCAGACTTTTGAGCTAGTTGGTTCTTTCTTGTAACTTGCTGCACCTTTGCTCTGTGATAAACGTAACTCTGTTTGGCACTTTCTAAGGCTGACATAGATTAGAAATGTAAAGAAAAAACTCTTTGAGGGAAAATAAGTTTTTTGGTTGAGCAGCCTTTATCAAAAGAGGGTCATCCAATGTTCACAGGCCTCCAAGGCCAGAAGATACTGTACACAACATTATTTGTGGGAAAGGTATGCAGAAAAAATCATGGTGTCGATAAGGGCTAAACTGCTGGAATGTTGGGCTGATTCTGTATGACCTTTCATTTCCCTCTTTGAACAAAAAGGTATATAAGTACTGTTTAAAAATAAAGCTACGGATCTTGCTCATCAAAGCAGCTTGATCTCCTCGTGTCAATCATTTTCCTCCTCTTACTCTCTCTTTCAGGCTAGTTCCCATCTGGAGTACAGAGATCCGCCGTGTCTACTTATCTGCCTGGGTTTCTAAGACCTGACCGGGAAGGCGCCCTGTACCTTCACTCTCTCGGGAGACCAGGAAGGCACCTGCGGCCTCATGTAGACGGTGCAAGTCTCTTGTCTTGAGACTTTATTGATTTTCTGTATAAACCAAGGAACATCAGCCTCTTTTCTTCTCTCCTCTATTTTCTTATCTACAACATTCTTATCTGTCTCTCCCTCTCTAAATCAATCACCAACGCCATTTCTCCTCTGGGTTTCCCTGGATCCTGCGGGAGCTGGACCCCAGTGTAATAGTCTCAAAATGGATTACATAGACCTGAATATAAGACCAGATACTAAAAAACTCAGGGGAAAATATAGGCAGAATACTCTCTGATATAAATCCCATTTTTGGTTTCACCTTCGAGAGTAATGACAATAAAAACAATAATAAAAAATGGGACCTGAATAAACTAAAAAGCTTTACCACAGCAAATGAAACCATACATGAAACAAAAGACAAACCACAGAATGGGAAAAACATTTGCAAATGATGCAACTGACAAAGGATTAATCTCCAAAATATACGAACAGCTCACAGAGCTCAAAATAAATAAAACAAAACAAATGACCCAGTCAAAAAATGGGCAGAAGACTTAAAGAGGTATTTTCCTAAGAAGACATACAGATGCCAAAGGGGTATATGAAAAGATGCTTAGGTCACTAATTATTACAGAAATGCACGTCAAAACTGCAATGAGATATCACCTCACAACAGTTAGAATGGTCAGCATCAAAAAAGTCTACAAGTAATAAATGCTGGAGAGGGTGTGGAGAACAGGGATGCTGGAAAAGACTCAAGGTGGGAGGAGAAGAGGACGACAGAGCATTATGTTTGGATGGCATCACTGACTCAATGGACATGAGTTTGTGCAAGCTCTGGGACATGGCAAAGGACAGGGAAGCCTGGCGTGCTGCAGTCCATGGGGTCACAAAGAGTCAGACACGACTGAGACTGAGCAACAACCGCCCACACAGTTGCTTCCCAGGTGGGGCTAGTGGTAAAGAACCTGTCTGCCGACACAGGAGTCATAAGAGACCCAGGTTCAATCCCTGGGTCAGGAGGATCCCTGGAGGAAGAAACGGCAGCCCACTCCAGTATGCTTGCCTGGAGAGTCCCATGGACAGAGGAGTCTGGTGGGCTACAGTCCATAGCGTTGCAAAGAGTTGGACACGGCTGAAGTGACTTAGCATGCACCCACACTGTTGGTGGAAATGTAAATTGGTATAGCCACTAAAGAGAACAACCTTCAAAAACGAAATGTTTGAAAACTAAACACAGAGCTATCATGAGAAAGTGAGAGTAGTGTCTGACTCTTCGCAGCCCTATGGGCTCCTCTGTCCCTGGAATTCTCTAGGTAAGAATCCTGGAGTGGGTAGCCATTCCTTTTTCCAGGGGATCTTCCCTACCTAGGGATCGAATCTGGGTCTCTGGCATTGCAGGCAGATTCTTTACCCTCTGAGCCACCAGGGAAGCCTGGTATGCCACCAAAATGAACAGTCTGGAGGTTCTTTAAAAAGCTAAAAGTACAGCTACTATACAACCCAGCAATACCACTCCTGGGCATTTATCCAGAGGAAAAGTCCTGAAAGGATACATCTAGCACAATATTCACTGCACCCTTATTTACAAAAGCCAAAACATGGAAGCAACCTAAATATCCATTGACAGCTGAATGGATAAGGAAGATGTGGTTTACAGAGAGAGAGAGAGAGACACACACACACTTCAGATAAAAGGACAGACACAGGCTGCAAATAAACAGATAAAAAGAAATAGTCCATGCAAATGAAAATTAAAGAAAATTAGGATAGCAATATGTATATCAGACAAAACAGAACTTAAGACAAAGGCTGAAAAGTCATATCTGTATATATAGTGGACTATTACTCAATCATTAAGAAAAATGAAAGAAGCCCATCTTCAACAACTTAGATGGATTTGGTAATTATCAAACTAAGAGAAAGACAAATATCATACGATATCACTTATGTGCAGAATCTAAAGAAAATGATACACATAAACTTATTTACAAAAGAGTAAAGACTCATAGACTTTGAAAACAAACTTTTGGTTACAAAGTGGGAAAAGCAGAGGGAATGATGAATTGGTAGCTTGAGACTGACATACACACCACTGTATTTAAGATGTGCAACTGATCAGGGCCTACTGTATAACAAAGTGAACTCTGCTTGATATTCTGTGATAATATATATGGGAGCAAACTTGAAAAATAATAGATATATGTACACCTGAAATTAACACATTTGCGACTGAAAATACTCCAATACAAAAAAAGAACTTTTTGAAAAAAAGGAAATATTTTTAAAATTAAAAAAAGACAATTTGAGTAGCAATACTTAGACAAAACAGACTTTTAAGAGAAAGACTATAATTAGAGACAAATTCATTACGTAATGACAGAGGGTTCAGTTCAATAAAAGGATACAATGTGTAAATAATTATGTACTCGACATAGAAGCACTTCAACATATAAGGCAAATATTAGCAGATTTATGGGAGAAATACATCAAGGAGTAGATCATCCAGACAGAAAATCAATAGGAAAAATAGGTTTATACAATGTGTTAGACTAGATAGAATTAAAAAATATATAAAAAACTTAGTCAGACTTTATATTTTGGGGCTCCAAAATCACTGCAAATGGTGATTGCAGCCATGAAATTAAAAGACGCTTACTCCTTGGAAGGAAAGTTATGACCAACCTAGATAACATATTTGAAAGCAGAGACATTACTTTGCCAGCAAAGGTCCGTCTAGTCAAGGCTATGATTTTTCGAGTAGTCATGTATGGATGTGAGAGTTGGATTGTGAAGAAAGCTGAGCACCGAAAAATTGATGCTTTTGAACTGTGGTGTTGGAGAAGACTCTTGAGAATCTCTTGGACTGCAAGGAGATCCAACCAGTCTATTCTAAAGGAGATCAGTCCTGGGTGTTCTTTGGAAGGACTGATGCTGAAGCTGAAACTCCAGTACTTTGGCCACCTCATGCGAAGAGTTGACTCATTGGAAAAGATTCTGATACTGGGAGGGATTGGGGGCAGGAGGAAAAGGGGACAACAGAGGATGAGATGGCTGGGTGGCATCACCAACTTGATGGATGTGAGTCTGAGTGAACTCCTCAAGTTGGTGATGGATAGGGAGGTCTGGCGTGCTGCAATTCATGGGGTTGCAAAGAGTCGGACACGACTGAGTGACTGAACTGAACTGAAAGAACATTCCATACTAAAATAACATAATACATATTCTATCAAGAGCACACAGAACATTCTTCAGTATATATCATATTTTAGGCCCTAAAACTTTTTGTAATAAATTTAAGACTGAAATCATGATATGAAACTAGAAACCAATTTCAAGAAGAAAAATGGAAAGTTCACAAATATGTGGATATTAAACAACATACTCCTGAACAGCCAATTGGTCAACGAAACTAAAAGAGAAATAAAAAAATACCCTGAGAGAAATGAAAACAGAAATTCTATGTACCGAAACATACAGGATGCTGGCAAAGCCATTCTAGGACAGAAGTTGATAGGCATGAATGTCTACATCAAGGAGAAAAAGATAAAAGATTTCAAGAAAACAGCTTAACTTTAAACTTTGAGGAACCATATTAAGAATTAATGAAGTTTTAGTTTATGGTAAAAAAAAAAGGAAATAAAGATCAAATAAGAAAAAATGAAAGAGTCTAAAAAGACAAGAGAAAATGTTAAACTAAGAGAAAGATTTTTGAAAACTGATAGAAAATTAAATATTTAGCTACCCTCACCAAGAACAAAAAAAAGAGATTCAAATAAATAAGAACAGAAAAGAATGAGGAGACATTGCAACTGATATAACAGAAACAGAAAAGATCTGGAGACTATGAAAAACTGTACAGTGGAAAAATTGGACAACCGAGCTCAGACGGTAAAGAGTCTGCCTGCAGTGCGGGAGACCTGGGTTTGATCCCTGGGTTGGGAAGATCCCCTGGAGGAGGGCATGGCAACCCACTCCAGTATTCCTGCCTGGAGAATCCCCATGGACGGAGGAGCCTCGTGGGCTGCAGTCCATGGAGTCGCAAAGAGTCGGACACGACTGAGTGACTAAGCGCAAGACGGAATCGTGAAGACATAAAGCATCTGAGTAGAGCAGCTACTGATAAGGAGACTAGAGCGGTAATCGAAGATGTCCCAGCTGGACTTCCCTGTGGCGCAGGAGACAGGAGTCTTCCAGTCAAGGCAGCGGACATGGGTTTGATCCCTGGTCTGGGACGATTCCACATGCTGCAGATCCACTAAGCCTGTGTGCCACAGCCGTGCTCCAGACCCCACGAGCCTCTGCCGAGCCCACCCCCCACAGCTGCCCGGTCGCTGCAGCTACCGAAGCCCACGCACCCCCACGCACCAAGAGCCTCTGGTCAGCAAGAGAAGCCCCTGCCTTCCAGCAGGGAGGAGCCCCCACCCGCTGCAACCAGAGAAAGCCGGTGTGCGCCAGCCAGTGAAGACTCGACACAACCCAAAACGGAACAAATGAATAGACTGTACTGAGAAAAGTCCCACCAAGCAGTCTGATCCCAGATGACTTCACTGGTAAAGTCTACCAAGTGTTGTAAGAAGAATTAAAGCCAATCCTTCTCAAACTCTTCAAAAAAAACATAAGAAGGAACACTCCTTTTATAAGGCCACCAGTATTGTGATACTGAAACCTAACAACACTGACCCCAAAAGAGAAATTAGAGCATTTCCCCTGGTGAGCTGGCTGCAGACAACAAACGAGATTCAGTGCATTAAAAGCATCGACACCATGATCAGGTGGAATTTACTTCTGGGATGCAAGGATGGTTCAATATCTTCAAACATATCAACACATATTAGCACAATGAAGTGTAAATATTATGTTATCATCTCAACAGGTGTAGAAAATATACTTGACAAAATTCAACACTGATTTATAACAAAAAGTGTTCAACAAGATTATATATATACACAGACATATATATATGCACCCATGTATATATGCATACTTACATGTGTATATACATATATGTGTATGTATATATATGTGTATATATATATATGGGTGTGTGTCATATATATATACACATATATATGACACAAGAGATGCAGGGTCAATCCCAGGGTCAGGAACATCCCCTGGAGAATGAAATGGCAACCTCTTCCAGTATTCTTGCCTAGAATATTCCACGGACAGAGGAGCCTGGTGGGCTATACAGTCCGTGGGGTCAGAGTCAGACATGACTGAGTGTGCAAGCAGACACAGACACACACGTATCTATCCTATACATATAGATACATATGTATATATCTTGCTGAAAGTTTATATATATATATATATATATATATGGATTCTTCCTCAACCTAATAAAGGCCATATATGAAAATCCCACAGCTAATGTCACATAGCTAATGTCAGTGAAAAGTTGAAAGTTTTTCTTCTAAGATCAGGAATATGACAATGATGCCAAGTTTTGCCACTTTTATTCAGCACAGAATTGGGAGTCTCATCAGAGCAATTAGTTAGAAAAAGAAAGGAAAATCATCCAAATTGAGAAGAAGTAAAACTGCCACTATTTTCAGATGACATGATATCATACTTAGGAAACTTTCAAGATTCCACAAATATTAGAATAAATGAATCTAAAAAGTTGAAGGATACAAAAATCAGTATT
>SJYC01020761.1:0-14344 GCA_006408675.1 Madoqua kirkii
TTTGCCACTTTTATTCAGCACAGAATTGGGAGTCTCATCAGAGCAATTAGTTAGAAAAAGAAAGGAAAATCATCCAAATTGAGAAGAAGTAAAACTGCCACTATTTCAGATGACATGATATCATACTTAGGAAACTTTCAAGATTCCACAAATATTAGAATAAATGAATCTAAAAAGTTGAAGGATACAAAAATCAGTATTCAAAGATCTGTTGTATTTCTATACACTAATAAGAAATGATACATCAAAACTGATCATTTATGCTGGTGATTTATGTACAGCTTGTGGAACAAATTTCAGTCTTTGCACATGTTCAATTAATCATCACATCCTACCAGGCAATTAAAAATATATAAGAATATCTAATTTTGGAAGATGTCTATTTAGATCTTCTGCCTACTTTTTGTTTGGGTTGTTTGCTTTTTTGATATCAAGCTCCATGAGCTGTTTGTATATTTTGGATATTAATCCTCGGCTGGTTGCATCATTTGCAAATATTTTCCCCGTTATTTGGGTTGCCTTTTCATTTTGTTAATCATTTCCTTTGTTGTGCTAAAGCTTTTAAACTTATTCAGGTCCTGGTCACATATTTTTGCTTTTATTTTTATTGCTCTAGGAGGTAAAACCAAAAAGGTAATGCTGAGATTTATATCAAAGAGTGTTCTGCCTAGGTCTTTCTCTGAGTTTTATAGTATCTGGTCTTATATTTAGGGTTCTAATCCATTTTAAGTTTGTTTTGTGTATTTGTATTAAAGAATGTCTAATTTTGTTCTTTTACTGGCAGCTGTCCAGTTTTTCCAGCACCACTTATTGAAAAGACTGTTTTCTCCATTGTATATTCTTGCCTGCTTTGTCATAGATTAATTGACCACAGGTGCATGGGATTATTTCTGGGCTTTCTGTCCCATACCGTTGATTTGTAATCCTGTTTTGGGGCCAGTACCATACTGTTTTGATGACTGTAGCCCTGTAGTATAGTCTGAGGCCGGGGAGTCTGATTCTTGCAATTTTATTTTCTTTTATCAAGACTGTTTGGCTATACAGAGTCTTTGTGGCTCCATACAATTTTTTTTTCCTTCTAACTCTGTGAAGCATACAGTCCTTCATTTGATAAGTACTGCATTGAATTGTAGATTGTCTTGGGTAGCATAGTCTCTTGACATTATTGATTCCGCCACTCCAAGAACACTGCATATCTTTCATCTGTTTGTGTCATCTTTGATTTCTTTCAACAGCATCTTACAGTTTTTGGAGTACAGGTATTCTGCCTCCTTAGGTAGGTTTATTACAGGTGTTTTATTCTTTTTGATGTGATGGTAAACGGCATTGTTTCTTTAATTTTGCTTTCTTATCTTTTCATTTTAAGAATATAGAAATGCAAGAGAATTTATTGATGATCTCTACTAGTTTTCTGGTAGTCTTTAGGATTTTCTATGTATAGTATCATGTCATCTGCCATCTGCAAACAGTGACGGTTTTACTTCTTCTTTTCCAGTTTGGATTGCCTTTAATATTTTTTTTCTTCTCTGATTGCTGTTGCTAGGATTTTCCAAACTATGTTGAAGTTTTTGAAGTGGTAAGAATGACATCCTTGTCTTGTTCCTGATCTTAGAGGAAATTCTTTTAGCTTTTCACTGTTGAGTATGATGTGAGATCTTGGTCTGTCATATATGGCCTTTATTATGTTGAGGTATGTTCCCTGTGTGCCTACTTTCTAGAGAGGTTTTTATCATAAATGGGTGAGCTTTTTCTGAATCTACTGAGATGTTCATATGATTTATTTGTCCTTCAGTTTGTTGATGTGGTATATCAGATTGATTGATTTTCAGTTATTGAAAAATTTTTGTATCCCTGAAATAAATATCACTTTATCATGGTGCATGATCCTTTTAATGTATTGCCAGATTTAGACTGCTAGTAATTTACTGAGGATTTTTATGTCTATGCTCATCAACAATAGTTCAGTTCAGTCACTCAGTTGTGTCCGACTCTTTGTGACCCCATGGACTACAGCACCCCAGGCTTCCTATCCATCACCAACTCCTGGAGCTTGTTCAAACTCATGTCCATTGAGTCAGTGGTCCCATCCAACAACTCATCCTCTGTTGTCCCCTTCTTTTCCTGCCTTCAATCTTTCCCAGCATCAGGGTCTTTTCAAATGAATCATCTATTTTCATCAGGTGGCCAAAGTATGGGAGCTTCAGTTTCAGCATCAGTACTTCCAATGAATATTCCAGACTGGTTGGATCTCCTTGCAGTCCAAGGGACTCTCAAGAGTCTTCTCCAACATCACAGTTCAAAAGCATCAATTCTTTGGCGCTCAGCTTCTTTATGGTCCAACTTTCACATCCATACATAACTACTGGAAAAACCACAGCTTTGACAAGATGGACCTTTGTCGGCAAAGTAATGTCTCTTTTTTAATATGCTGTCTAGGTTTGTCATAGCTTTTCTTCCAAGGAACAAGCATCTTGTGATTTCATGGCTGCAGTCACCATCTACAGTGGTTTTGGAGCACAAGAAAATAAAATCTGTCACTGTTTCGATTGTTTTCCTCTCTATTTCCCATGCAGTGATGGGACCAGATGTCATGATCTTTGTTTTTTGAAGGTTGAGTTTTAGGCCAGTTTCTTCACTCTCCTCTTTCACTTTCATCAAGAGGCTCTTTAGTTCCTCTTTGCTTTCTGCCATAAGGCACTTATCATCAACGATAAGTGCCTGCTATTTTCTTTTTTGTGGTATCATTGTTTTTTGAATGGGGGTAAAGGTGACCTTTTAGAATGAGTTTGGGCATATTTTTTCCTCTTCATTTTTTTGGAATAATTTCAGAATAGGTGTTAATCCCTCTTTAAACATTTGATAGAATTCACCTGGGAAGCATGTGGTCCTTGATTTTTGTTTGTTGAGAATTTTAGTTTAAATGTCAGTGCTTGTAACCAGTTTATTTATATTTTCTATTTCTTCCTGATTTATGCTTACAAGATAGTATTTTTCTAAGAATTCATCTATTTCTTCTAGAATGTCTGTGTTATTGGCATATAATTTCTTGTAGCAGCCTCTTCTGATTGTTTTTTATTTCTGTGGTGTCAATTATAATGTCTCTTGTTTTAACTGCTAATTTTATTGATATGAATCCTCTCCTTTTTTTCTGTCTTTTAAAAGTTACGTACTTGTTTATTTGGTTTGCTAGGTTCATCGTGGCACGTTGGACCTTTTTTCCAGTTGTAACCTGTGTGATTCAGTTCCCTGACGAAGGAGGGAATCCAGTTCCCCTGCACTGGGAGCATGGGGTCTTAGCCACCTGGCCATCGGCATTTCTCTGTCTCCTTGTTTTTCCTTGATTAGTCTAGCTAAAGGTTTATCATACAGATGGCCAAGAAGCACATGAAAAGATGCTCAACACTGCTCATTAATAGAGAAATGCAAATCAAAACTACAATGTGGTATTACCTCACACCGGTATGAATGGTTAGTATCAAAATATTTACTGGACTTCCTTGGTGGATAAGAAGTGGAGAAGAATCCACCTGCCAATGCAGAAGACGTGGGTTTAGTCCCTGGCCTGGGAAGATCCCGCGTGCCATGGAGCACCTAAGTCCATGTGCCACCACCTCTGAGCCTGCATACTCTAGGCGTGCCAGCCACAACTCCCACAGTCATGTGCCGTAACCACTGACACATCACACACTAGGACCCAAAGGCCGTGACTACAGAAGCCCCGTGCCCGCGGCCCGCGCTCCACAGCAAGAGAACCCGTCACCCCGGGGAGCCTGCGCGTGGCAGTGGAGAGCAGCTCCTGCTCACTGCAACTAGAGAAAGCCTGTGCAAAGCAACAAAGACCTGGCAGAGCCAAAAGTAAATAAATATCAACAAAAACATTAAAAAATCTACAAACAGTAAGTGCTGGAGAGGGAGTGTAGAAAAAGGAACTTGGTTCTACACGAACCAAAATCTACGCAATTTTAGGGAAAGTAAATTGGTACCGCCCTATGGAGAACAGTACAGAGGTCCCCTAAAACACTGGAAATAGGGTTGCTGTACTCAAGCAATCCCACATCTGGGCATGAACCCAGAGGAAGCCAAGCTTTGAAAAGACACATGCAGCAAATGTTCCCTGCAGTGCTGTTCACAGCAGCCAAGAGATGGAGGCCCCCTGTGTCCACCAGCAAATGAATGGATAGAAAGATGTGGTGTATTTACACAAACATACACACATGCACACATACACACAATAGGGTATTACTCAGCTAGAGAAGGGAATGAAATAATGTCAAGCACAGCAACATGAATGGACCTAAAAATGATCTTAGGACGTGAAATAAGTCAGACAAAGACAAGTCATATGATATCACTTCTACATGGAATCGAAAATATATTACACATGAACCTACTTACAGAACAGAAACAGACTCGCAGACTTAGAAAACAAACTTACATTACCAAAGAGAGCGATGGTCGTAAGGGATAAATTAGGAGGCTGGGATTAACATATATGCATTACTATGTATAAAAGAGATAATCGGGAAGGGACCAACGTATAACACAGGAGCATCTACTTGATACTGTAATAACCTCTATTGAAAAAGAATCTGAAATAGAGTAGATATGTATATAACTAAATCACTTGGTTTATAACTGAAATTAATGCAGCAGTTTTAATCAACTATACTGTGATATAAAATAATTTTTTTAAAAAACAACACCTGATTTTGTCTAAAAGTCTCCAATGAGCCTCTGTTCTCTCCATCTCCGCAGCACCTCAGCGGTGTTCGAGTCACTCCTATTTACCAGTCTCGCCCTTGTGTTCTCTCTCTCATCTTCATAACACTTCGCAGGTAAAGAAAGTGAGCTGCAGAGAATTTGGGTCCTTTGCCCAAAGATTCCTCTCTCCTAAGGAGCGGACCAAGGACTCGAAACCAGCCCTGTGTGCATACAGGTCCCGCGCTCACCAAGAACAGGGGCAGAGGCTGCAGGACCGGCTAGCCAGCCCGAGAGCTTCGCGGCCTAGTGGCGCCCGCTGTGGGTTCGAGCTCGCCCCTTGCTCCTTCGGGCAGCCTCACCCGAGCCCCTTCTGGCAGCCCCGACTCTGGCTTTCTTCAGTTTCCCCGTGTGACTCCTCATTAACCCCACTCTGTTAGGGTAAACAGGGACGGGCGAAAGAGAGAGAGTAGAAAGGCAGTACCTTAGCTGTTTATCCCTGCATGACATATAATTCACACCAACACACTAAAATATTAAGACACTTTTCTTGACAACTTCCTTTAAACAACAAGAAGAATTCCTTCTGTCTCTTTCACTTAAGCAAACTATAATTTTCTTCTGTGTGTGGCTTTGTCTAACAGGCGCAGAATTTGAGATTTTTAGAAAAGTACTTGGTTTCTTCACTTACGTTCATATGTGTGAAATTCGACTGACAATTTAAGTGGGGATTCTTTCTTAAACTCTGCAAATGGGTGTTGAATTTGGGCATTTCGCCAGTTTCTTTGTTTGTTGTTATCCTTGATAATCTAGTCCCATTACTGTGAAAAATTAAGATTGCCTAATCATGAAAGACTAACGAGCAATAAATATGCTCAACTGGCTATTCTCAACGTAGATGAAAATAAGAAATGAACTGCTCTCTTGATTATGGGAGCGTGTTTCTTTCCTTACATTAACTACAACTTAGATCCTTTAAAAAAGTGAGGCCTGGGCTTGGCTATAACTGAAGCAGGTAGCTAACTCTCAAGGAGTTTGCATTTTAAGAGGTTCAGCAGAAACGTCTAGTCATCTATCCAATAAGTATACTTTTTTCTTAATATCAAACCCACTGATTTTACTTTGGGCAAAGATATTTCCAAGAAAAAGTTATAGTCAAGAAGATGTAAGCCAGAGTTCTTTGGAGAACTTCTGAGGAAATGCCGTAAAAGGGGGGCAGTCAGACCAACACACCCTCCCCTAGGCTCTTTCCTGCCGGATGTAGACATAAGTACAGCACCCATCTCAGACAACGAGGTGAACCTGAGGAAGAAAACTATGCTTTCAGAATGAAAAGGCAGAAAAGTGTAAGGAAGCGCATCCCTCATGACCGTGGAGCACCCATGCTCCTGAACTGCCTGTCACTGGACCTCGTCTGAGAGAGACCCACTGATTATATATTTAAGTCACTGTTATTTCTGGTCTCTGTCGCTAGCAGTTAGATATAATTCCTCGTAGGTCTATGGAGTAAAATGCTCACCACTGCCTAAGTTTAGAAGGCAAGGGGTCTTGTTAGTCTTAAGCTTTGATCTCTGTAGAAATGCAAAGGTCCCTGGAAGAGGTCCCCTCATTGAATTTATGGTGACTTCTGCCCAGCAGGTTTTTTCAAAGGCAGAGAAAGCAGCAACAGAAGGCTTCGGGGTGACAAAAAAAGGTGTTTGCTGTTGTTATGGAGGGCATACAGAAAAAGCAACTATACAAATCGAGGTAGTAAATCACTTCATTTTAGCCTAAATGGAGGAGTGATCAAGAGACTTGGCACTGAGATTTTTTGGAAGATTCCAAAACAAAGAAAAAATAAGGGAATCAAGTCAGTAGGGCAACTTGTGCTGAGCCAAAAGAAAAAGTGCAGTCCTGTTCATCTGTGTCTCCCCTGAGTGTTATAGCCTCGTTCCCCACCCAGAGGGGGAGACTAACTGGGCAAGAAGGTCCCACCTGGGGGCACATCCCCTCAGCAGGCGCTCAGGCCCCTCCTTGTTCCCCCGTAAAAATTTACTGTGTTCTTTTCAGATCGATCCTCGCCTGCTGATAGCAAGAGTCAGGGATTTTTACAGAAATATTTGAATACCGTTCGCTCTTCTTTCTCTTTGAAGTTCCAGTCATTATAATTCAGCTATTTCTTGGCTCATAAACTTGGCAAGGCTTTTGGGACAAAAAAAAAATCATCTCATTGGCAGAGAGGTTTCTCAGATGCTGACAGTTTAGCTTATATGAAATCGCTGAGTAATAGGAAGGATAAAACAAGGATTTTCAGGAAACAGGAAGCAGAATGCCCTCCACAAATGAATTCCAGACACCGATTTTTGCTTATCTGAAAAGATGAAGGGACTTTGCTTTGAAGCGGCGTTCGCTTACCTCCTGCTAAAACTGTTTATTCTGTGTGATTTCTCCACTGTATGGAGAGTGGTTTCGTCTCCTTCCCCAACCCGTCCTTAAGTGCTGTTTCAGATGTAATTGGGGACTGTCCTGTCGGAGCAGCCTTGTCTAACCCCTTCTGCTAAGGAGCACAGCTGGAGGCCGAGGACCACTTAGGGGGGCCTCACACTCAAGGAGCCCTTCATTTCAAAACAAATCCCTTAAAAATATTCCTTGGAGCAAGTTTTTGTAGACAGTTCTATCTGACATCTCATAAAAAACTCAGGAGAGGAAGCTTGTGCATCTCTGAAAGAGCCCATCTCCATCCCTGTATCTGAAGCACATGGAAAATACTAATTAGCTAAGTCCTTGGGTACACAATTCGGGAGACATCTGCCCTTGTTTTCTCCGTGTTAAATCCCTTTTCCATGCTAGAGGAAAATTGCAGAGTAAAAATGGTTCAAATTAAAAACATACTCTTCTATACAATATCCTGTCCTGCTTCACAGTGCCATAATTTTACTCTACTGTAAACAATTAGATAGGGATATTGTAAAATTAGCTCCAATTTGCATAATAATGCATTACTGTTGTAATTTAGTGACTGCATTTGCACAAATTTAATAAGAATTCAGCTTGCATTTTTGGTTTTAATGTATTTTGTACAAATAATGGTGAATTTATAGATTACTAGGTTCCCCAAAGCAAGTCAGATGAGGACATTGCATTTTTGCAAGTTTAATATTTCACACGATAATTCTAGCCTTCTTAAATTAAAAGTCACTCCTTTCCCGATTTTTTCCTTAAGCAGGGGGAAAAAATACAAAGGTTTCAAGATTCCTAATGATCTGGAATGATCTTTAAAAAAAATACCCACTACACACTCAGTGACATCTAAAAGAGCTTAAAATATTTTAAACATATTTTCTGGAATTTTACTTTCAAGGAGCTATGCAATTTAATCCTAAAATCTAATTTTAAATATTCTTTAAAGTTTGAAATCAGTTGCATTTAAACCTTGGGCTGGCAGAGCAAATCATGTTAAAAAATGTTTTTATTATACTTATTGCCACAGATGTTAATTTACTGGCTGTAACCATTATTGTCTTTTGGATTTCAGTATAATTCCACCTGATGGAAATTGAATTGCCACATAAGCTCTGCTCTTATCTGAGGCTTTGTGTCCCCAGGGCTACTGGGTCAATGATGAAATTGTTGCAAGTCCTGAATCAATGCTTTCCTTCAGGAAAATTTCAATGTGGCTAACATAGGGCATCCTTTTTCACAAATGAGAACAGCCCTAGGTTTCTCATAAAAAAAAAAAATCTGAAGGTTATTAGTATATAGACGTCAGTGACCTAGTTTGTCAAGATAGTTAACTATTAAAAAGACTTTCTTGATAAGACTGGTTGTTACACATTTCAGTGAGTTGTCAAAAAGAGATGCAAAAAGATATACTCTGGATGTTTTAGAACTTCCTGCTCTTCAGAGCTGCTCCATAGAGTCGTAAGGGTTACTTGAGCAGGTTACTGCTGAAGGGAGGGACAAAGTGAGGGCTGAAATCTAGCGGACACTCCGTCTGCTGTGCCGGGTGCTCTGGAGTGCGGCTGTATAAGCCGGGAAGAAGAAGCACCACCTCAGGTTCGGGCAAGGACACTCTGTGAGCTCATGGCAGCCCCTAGTCTGTCTCTCCATGTTGCATAAATGTAGACTGGCCTAATAAAAGACTTATTTTCTGGGGTCTCTGCTTCCCCCAATTTCACAATTTTAAATAAAGCCCCAACGGGATATAAACTGGAATTGTTCAACTCAAAACTCTAATCCCACAATGACTGTAACAAAGAACAATCCCCATAGTAATATCCAAGTCAGCCCAGGTCTGTGTCTTCCCACAGTTTCATTGGAACTTGTGACTATATCTGCATAAGACAAACGATATCGTTTACTTAATAAATTAGATCATTTGGACATTGAATCACAATACTCAGGTGAAAATCCCATCCTATATTCGGCTTCTATCTTCTTCTAAATGACCGATATTTCTGTTGTTTTATCTAAACTCTTATATAAATATTTCGACTATTCACTTTGGTTTTCCAAACAATCAACCTGTCTTCCAGTCTTGCCATCTCTGAGGTGGTTCTTAACATTGATCAAACTGCTTGTTCATTCACACAGTTGTATAGAAGAGTTATTGATAAAAAAAGTTTGATTCTGAGACATTTTGTAGTTTACAAAAATCTATGCAATTACTTGCTATGTGAATTGCTTTGTCATATATTCTGGTCTATTTAAAGACACAACATATTTAAATGACCAGACAACACACATTACAAAAAAGGAAATAATGTACATTTTTAATCAGGAGAGGAAAAAAAAAGGATATGATAATAAAAAAATGCACGTATGGTTCAGAACATAAATTTTTATATATGTGTCTTGCACATAGCTATTTCATTAGTGGGCTGAAAAAACTACTTGAATTAATCTCCCCTCTCTAGCATGTTTATTTCTATAATCAGCTTTGTAGTTTGTGAAACTTTTCCTTGAAGATTACTTTATATTAGCCTCTCTAGGTCTCCATACAAAAATCATCAGAGTGCAACTAAGATACAGTACAGAGAAAACAAAAATAATATGAATTTAGGTGTATGTATTATAAACACAATCTTTTACATAAAAGAATATGACTGATGTTCTTCTATTAAGCCTAGAATGACAGTTGAAATTCCTGTTCTGAACTCTGATAAGTATTGATCAGGAACTACCCTTAAAAGCCACAATCCATGAAGCTCTAGCTGAACCCCCTCTAGGGCTGATTTAAGGAGAAAATATAACTTCATCAGTGAATGCAAAAATACCCCAACCCAAAACCTAAACTTTTCTTCGACTAGTCATATTAAAATTTGAAGCAAACATATGAAACAAAAGACTTCACTCATTTATTTTCTAGGCCCGAGAATAAGAGATGGCTTCTACTCTGCAGAGTCCCTTAGTAACGATTCTAAAACTTCATTTCTGGACAACTTTGGTATTTTAAAAGTCTGCATGTCATCTGTATTATTCACTTATATATTTTTTAAATGGCTTACTTTTAGAAAAAACCTATATGCAACTTTTTTTAAAGAAAAACTTATGTCACTGAAGAAGTGGTATGGAAGAAGTCAATAGCACTTGAGATAACTGTAAAATAAAGACAGTAAGCCAGTTAGGTGAGCCCCACTGGGCCGTTTCACAGGCAAGTGCTCTGAGTGCTGGCCTTGCTGTTGGTTTAAGCAAGAGAAAGAGCCAGGGAGGGGAAAGAAAGAGACTGGAAAGTTCGGGAAAGCCATTTTAGTACCGCCTGAGTTTGTCTAAAAGCTTGAAAGATTTTTGAAAGGGAAATATATGTCTTCATGTGACATTTAAAGTCCCTTAACGTCACCGCTTAGAATCCCTCATCTTTACTGGTAGTAAGGGGGCGGGTCCCAAACCCTTTGGGACCAACAGAGGTTTCCCCCATCACTGGGAGGCCCTTCTGCACATTTCTGACTCAACACCATTTCCATTCCGTTGTCACTTAAATGGGACCTGACTGTGAATAGCTTTTGAGAACAGCCAACAAATATCATAGTGTAATTCCTCAACCTATTTAATTATATACTCAGTAGAATAATAGGTACAAAATTAGGCAAACATTGTGCTAGCTGGTGTGACTACAAAGATTCAGTAACAGTCATTCACAAACTTAACCCGACGGAGGACTCTTGATTACCCCAAATTTTAGAACTGCAATTTTGAAAAAAAAAAAAGTCTTGATTTCTGGATATTTATTTTTGTTAGGCATTTCTTCCATCTTCCTGGAAACAAAAAGTTCCAGCTTAAGACGGCAATGTAGATGAATCCTAAACTCACCACCTCCCGTGGATACACCGAATCTACAGCAACATAGGAGGCTTCCTTGCTGGCTCAGGGGTAAGAATCTGCCTGCAATGCAGGAGCTGCAGGCTGAATCCTTGGGTCAAAATGATCCCCTGGAAGCGAGCATGGCAACCCACTCCAGTATTCTCATCTGGAGCTTCCCGTGGACAGAGCGGCCTGGAGAGCTACAGTCCATGGGGTCACAGAGTCAGACACGACTGAAGTGGCTTAGCACGCATGCACACACAGCAACATGTGCAACAAATCTCTCCTCTGGAGAAATAATTTTTACTACTGAGCAATTCCTGCACCTCAGATGAAGAATAATCCCACATCCACACAGATATATTTTTCTTTTAAAGAACTGGCTGACCTTGATCTTTTTTTTTTTTTTCCTTCAGTGTTTTCATTGAAGTATAGTTGATTTACATCAGCCTGCCCCTTCTTGATGGCCACAGCTACCCAGGACCACACCATGAGCAGGGGACTGGCTTTCTGTTGTTTTATTCAGCGTCCTGGGTTGTAATTTCTATCATCTCACTCAGCTATTTCTAGCTCTAAGACCGTGACCAGGTCTCAGGCCATCTGCACCTCTGTCCTGTTTAAGGCCTTCTCCACATCCAGCTGATGAGCTCAGGCTTGTGAAAAAGCCTTGGTAAATTAGATACTCTTAAGGCATGCACTGGGGCTTCCCTGATGGCTCAGATGGTAAAGAATCTTCCTGCAAGGCAGGAGACCTGGGTTCAATCCCTGGGTCAGGAAGATCCCCTGGAGAAGGGAATAGCTACCCATTGCAGTATTCTTGCCTGGAGAATTCCATGCACAGAGGAGCCTGGCAGGCTCTAGTCCATGGGTCACAAAGAGTCAGACACGACTGAAGGACTAACACTTTCACCCTTCAAGGCATGCCTTAATCCAAAATTAGTTTGCCCCCATCTTCACCCCTAGAGCTCTCTGAGGATCCCCCAGCTCCCCACTATGCTTGTGATGGCAGGCTTGTGAAGAAAATAGATGACCTGATCCTGTCTCCCTAAGGATCTCGTGGATGGCTTGGGGAGCCAGAACATACATGCAAGGAAGGTACCAGGATGCATGCTGAGCAAATTTCAGTTAAACCCAGAACTCTCGCATTTAGTAGTCACCCATTGTGTGCCAGGAGAACAGAGTGAGACTCCAAGATTCAAAGGCTTCCTGGGTGGGAGAAGTGGCTTTACTTCTCATTAGAGCCTCAGTTTAAGCCTCAGTTCTCCCACTGGCTCACTGTACACTTGGGCAGGTTGACTTAAAGATAATAACAGGGTGATTCTGAGAATTAAATGAACAAGGTTCTCTGAGGAGTGCCTGATACATCAGCCCTAGCTGTTATTATAACATAAGCCAAACACCCTCTGTTTGAAAAGGTAAGCAAAGTCCTATTAGATTTAATCTGTCTTGGAGGTGAGAAGAGAGAGCCTTTGGGTCAGGGTGACATTTGTGCTGTGCCCAGAAGGATATTCAGAAGGGAGACAGGGATGAGGCCATTCCCAGCAGAGGGAATGTGCTTAGTGGGAAGCTTGTGGCTGATTCAGGGATTCGTGTGGAGGGAGTGGTCAGAGCAGCTGAACCAGTACCAGGGGGCAGATGATGGTCAACTTGTGCTCAGACTGAAGGGGAGTGGTAGAAGGGAGGGGTTGGGAATGGAGTGATCAAGGAAGTTTGAGGGGTGGGGGGCATTTAGGCACTTAATAAAGGAGCCCGAAGGAGCATGACTCATTCAGGAGAGAAGAACTGGACAGGATTTTCAGGGAGGTGGTGGAGACACTGGGCCCTGGGAAGTGAGGAATAGGTCTGGGGGATGAAATAGGATGGGGAAGGAGGAAGGAGCCGGTGGGGTGGGAGGTTATTGTTTAGTCATGAAGTTGTGTCCGACTCTTAGCAGCTCCATGAACTGGAGCCATTAGGCTCCTCTGTCCTTGGGATTTCCCAGGCAAGAACATTGGAGTGGCTTGCCATTCCCTTCTCCAGGGGAATCTGCCCAACCCAGGGATTGAACCCGTATCTCCTGCATTGGCAGGCAGATTCTTTCCCTGCTGAGCCATCAGGGAAGCCCAGGGTTGGGGAGGGGCCAGCTTGAGAGGTAAGAGGTGCAGCAGTTCAGAAAAGCCCAGGAGGCCAGGGTCCCCTCCCGGGGAGGTGGGAGTGTCCGGTGGCTGAGCCCAGCCAGAAGGATGCTTTCATCTGCAAGGTGGGCTTGTGCTGCCCGTCCCTTCCCACCCTGGTGTCTGGCCAAGTCATCCAGGAGCCAGCGGGTATTAAGTGGAAGGCAAGGAAGGCGAGAGCAGGGAGAAGCTGCCAGATCACAAGGCTGGCGGGCCCTGGAGCTCACTGCAGCAAACCTGCCTCCCTGAGCCTGCCTCCCCGCCAGCCTGCCTGCTGCAGAAAGATGCTCAGGGTTCAACGTGGACTTCAGCCGCTTCCAAGCCCTCAGTAACGCTGAGTCACCTAGTGCCCGTGTCACTTTTTTGTGAGGTCAGCATTATCAAGAGGCCCAGAAGACAGAAGAGGAAGAGGCAGGGACCAAAGGAACTGGGTGTTCGCCTTTGAGTGAGTCAAGCAGGGCTGTTCTGACCCTGGGGCTCCCGGAGTTCAAGGCAGCAGTTCTCAAAGCTGTCCTGCAGTCTCCTTTGGGAAAAGAAAAGAAAACCTCCTAAATCTAAGGTGATGGAAACTTAGTCACCTGTGTACTTAGAACCTTTAGTGTGTTGGCTGCCCATTGCCTCCAGGACAAAGTTCACGCTGCAGAATGCAAGTTACAAGGCCCCCATTCCCCAGGCCCCTTTCTGCAGCTCCAGCCTGTCTCCTACCCCTCCCTACTCCTGTGGGCTGTTCTAGCATTATCCGACTGCCTGGAGGACCTCTCCTACACCATTCTGTTGGTCACGGTTGTTCCTTTGCTCATGCTCAGTCCTTTCACCCTGAACACCCATCCTATACTGCCCCCATCTCGCCCTTCACTGCTTCCCCTACTCCATCCTTTAAGACAGATGGTGTCACCCCCTCCAGAAAAAACAGCCCACCTGAGTGAGGGCCACCTCCTGAGTTAGACCACCCTGCAGCATTCCGTATAATTTCTCTAGTTTTGTATTTACCACATTGTTTTATCGGAGAAGGCAATGGCACCCGGGTCCAGTACTCTTGCCTGGAGAATCCCAGGGACGGGGGAGCCTGGTAGGCTGCAGTCCACGGGGTCGCTACTAGTCGGACACGACTGAGCGACTTCACTTTCACTTTTCACTTTCATGCACTGGAGAAGGAAATGGCAACCCACTCGAGTATTCTTGCCTGGAGAATCCCAGGGACGGGGGAGCCTGGT
>SJYC01020763.1:0-62449 GCA_006408675.1 Madoqua kirkii
TTTAAGTATCTTATTGAATGATGAATAAAAAAAAAATCTGAAAAAGATCACAAGATTTTCATGTACCAGTTTTATACAGTAAATCTTTAAAAATGTGATAGTCTCAGAAAGATTCCAGTTACACTGAAAAGAATCAGCATTGCCATCCTGTACTGTTTCATCTTCACAGAGATGCTCTTCTTTCCTGCTACCGACATATCCTAGGGACTTTTTTAAAAGCTGGAAAAATGCTTACATTTAAAGATGTGAGTGAAAGAGCCATTTTCAGCAATCTATATTCTCTGCTCTCTTAGAAGCTCTCCTTAGAGAGGGATGAACATTTGATAGTTGTTAGGAAAGGGAAAACTAGCTGTTACTCTCAGCCACACCGTCTACAGCATACCTACATTCAGGACAACCTCACACAGGCCAGAATACTCTGGTTACAGTCCCACCCTTTACTCTTGACCTAGAACAGCAAGTCCTGGGTAAGTGGGAATTTGGGTTACAAGAGGGTTCCCTGAAAGCACTATAATGAAGTTTCCCTTTGCCAGGCACCCTTCCCATGGTTGGTAGCTTATAAGCTGCAGTATAGTGATGAAGAAGAGGGCAGGGAGCAAGAGATGGGAGATGTGGGAAAGACCCATGTCGATATGCAGATTTGCACTTGGGGAGACACATTAGGAAATCGCATACAGAGAAATGCAGGTGTGCAAATTGATTCCTTTAAAGTAATCTGTGCTATGTTCCCTTTGCCAAAATCTTCATGTACCTTTGATGACTTCGGTTTGATTTAGGACCACAGTCATGCTTGCATCTGCTCATCTGAATGACAAGTGAAACAGTCCAGCATCCAGATGGATCCCACTTTCCAGATGTTTGGTTTCTTACAAACATAACCTGAATCTAACCCACTGCTTTTTTTTTTTAAGTCAACATGAAATATTTTAGACATAGAAAAAGGAATATATAATAAATTCCCAATTATCATCCAGCTATAATAATCAACAGCATATGGATATTTTTAATGTATATCCTCCACTAGCCTTCCCACTCAATAATACTGAAGCAAAATCCAGGCATTATATCATGTTAATTCTAAATATTTGGGCTTCCCTGGTGGCTCAGATGGTGAAGAGTCTGCCTGCAATGCAGGAGACCTAGGTTTGATCCCTGGGTCAGGAAGATACCCTGGAGAAGGGAATGGGAACACACTCCAGTATTCTTGTCTAGAGAATTCCAAAGAGAGAGGAGCCTGGTGAGCTACAGTCCATGGGGTTGCAGATAGTTGGACACAACTAAGTGACCAACACACACACAGTTCTAAATATGTTTTTATGTCTCTCTGAAAAATAAAGACTCTTTAAAATATGTATCAATACCATTCAGAGAAGGCAATGGCACCCCACTCCAGTACTCTTGCCTGGAATATCCCATGGGCGGAGGAGCCTGGTGGGCTGCAGTCCATGGGGTCCCTGAGAGTCGGACACGACTGAGTGACTTCACTTTCACTTTTCACTTTCATGCATTGGAGAAGGAAATGGCAACCCACTTCAGTGTTCTTGCCTAGAGAATCCCAGGGATGGGGGAGCCTGGTGGGCTGCCGTCTATGGGGTCGCACAGAGTTGGACACGACTGAAGTGACTTAGCAGCAGCAGCAGCAGCAATACCATTATATCACCTAAAAAAAGCAATTCCTTAATATCAAATAGCCAATCAACAATAAAATTTTCCCCAATTATCTCATAATTAAAAAAAAAAAAGTTGGCTAGAAATTGAATCCAGACAAGGTCTACACATTGTATTATCTTTATTCACTTAATCTACAGGTTCCTCTACTTTTCTTTTTTTTTTTGAGAATTTCTTTGTCAAAAAAGCAAGTTATTCTTCTGGATTTTTTCTGATTCCACCATCATATCATTTAAAAACATCCTCCTTTTAATGTATTTCCTGTAATGTGATATTTCAAAGACTTCATCTGATTCAGGTTGGGTATTTTGATAAAAATATTTAATAGGTAGTTTTTTGTGTGTATATTCACAGTGGCAACTGCTGATCATTTCATTATTTCAGTAGGGACTTGAAAACCATTGGTATCCTAATTCTTATATTTCTTCCTTTTATTAACTGGAATACTTTTCATAGAAACTTTTCTTTACCAAGTATCTGGTTACACTGAACTACTTGTTTATACAAAAGAGTACTCAGTTCTTTTAAAAAATTAATTTAATAAATTCCAGATTATTCTTTTAAATCTCATATTAGGACTCCCATACTTTTGTTAAGGGCCATCCTAAGATACAAGATTGTTTTGTTTCAGGGAAACCTAATTATTTCTGGCATCAAGCCTTAAGCCATCCAATCTTTGAAAAATTGTTTGACATGTGTACTGTTGTGAAATTTGTTACATAAATCTTAGTTTGGTTTCTACCCTTTTCTTATAGCCAGAAAAGTCCAGAAGGCTAGGATATACATATTCACTTGGTGATCCTATTCCTAATCAAACACAGTACAATGATGAGTATGTCTGGAAACCATATTCTAAAGAAGATTCGATCAATGTTGGGACTTCAAGAGGAATCAAGAACCGTAGATCTTACCCTAGTCAGGTAACATACTATCCACATATCTTTTGACTTTAATATTTTATCCATAATCCATAAGAATGAGAGTTTGGATATATCCCAAAGATCCTTCATCATCTACAGCTTTGGTCCTTCTTAGACTATTTTTTGCTCACTTTCTCACAATTATTTCTAACTACTTCTCCCTTCTCCCTCTAAATAAAAAATATTTTTAAATTACAGTAGAATTCATGTAGCATGAAATTAACCATTTTCATGTAAATAAGTCATTGGCAATTAGTATTCATAATGTTATACAACCACCATCTCTATCACATTTCAAAATATTTTCATAATCCCAAGAGGAAACGCTGTACCCATTAAGAAATTACTTCCTATTTCTCTCTCCCCTTGTCTCTAGCAACCATCAATCTGCTTTCTGTCTCTATGGATGATATTCTATATGTGGAATCATACCATATGTGACCTTTGTGTCTAGCTTCACACTTAGCATTGTTTAAAAACATCATTTTCAAAGTTCACTCACATAGTAGCATCTATCAGCACTTCATTCCTTTCCATAGTTGAATAATATTCTATTGTATGTATATACCACAATTTGTTTATCCATTTATCTATTGATGGACATTTGGGTTGTTGCCACCTTTTGGCTGCAGACTCTGCCTGCAATGCAGGAGATCTTGGTTCGATTCTTGAATCAGGAAGATAGACTGGAGAAGGGATAGGCTACCCACTCCAGTATTCTTGGGCTTCCCTGATGGCTCAGCTCCTAAACAATCTGCCTGCAATGTGGGAGACCTGGGTTCGATCTCGGGGTTGGGAATATCCCCCAGAGAAGGGAACAGCTACCCACTCCAGTATTTTGGCCTGGAGAATTCCATGGACTACATAGGCCATGGAGTCACAAAGAGTCGGACACGACTGAATGACTTTGACCTTTTGGCTATTATGAACAAAATTGCTATGAACAGGCACATACAAGTATTTGTATTTGGTATATGCATTCTCAAACCATCACAACTTATACTATTTTGATTATCCAGAATGCTCTTCTCTTGTCCACCAAGGTAACTCATAGGCTTAATTTAAAAAGAGCCAGCTAGAATTCCTTCTCTACTAAATGAAAGTAGCTGACCTTCTCTCTGTTTTCTAGGTACTATGTACCCTTCTCCCATCATAAAAGGCAAAGCTCAACTGTAGCAAAGGATTTCATTTATTGGGTTGCCACATGGCATGGTGCCACCAATGGGTAATAAAGCAGTAGAATTTGATGGTCAGGTCAGTAGAATTTAAGGTCAGGATTTGATGACTGAAATGATGTAAAAGACAAGGTGGGCAGTGAATGAAGGATGCTGTTCCTGTTTTTTACTTGAGTGGCTGGGTCTGTGCTGATGCTATTTACTGAACTGCAATTTTCAGGAGGACCAGGTTTGGTGGGGGAGAGTTTAGGGGAAATGTGAGCTCAGTTGAAGACATGATGGGTGACAATATGTCCAATAGGCAGTTGAGTGCACAAATCTGTGACTCTAATGGAAAAGGTGAGCTTTAGATGTAGACTTTGGAGTCATTAGAACACACACACACGCATGTCCCATTTAATTTGGTTCCTCATGGCACCTACATATAATCTGTTTACCTCTTGAGTATTTTCCTTAAGATTTATAATTAATTCCAAATAGTTATAGTATTACACTGTATATGTATACATATGATATACACATACATATTGGACAGCATTTATTTTCCCTTTAAGTGTTATTGAAAACGAAGTCGCTCAGACATGTCCACTCTTTGCGACCTCATGGACGGTAACCTACCAGGCTCCGCGGTCCATGGGATTTTCGAGGCAAGAATACTGGAGTGGGCTGCCATTTCCTTCTCCAGGGGATCTTCCAAACGCAAGGATCAAACCCAGGTCTCTGGCATTGCAGACTGAAGCTTTATCATCTAAGCCACTGCTTGCTGCTAAGTTGCTTCAGTCATGTTCGACTCTGTGCGACCCCATAGATGGCAGCCCATCAGGCTCCACCGTCCCTGGGATTCTCCAGGCAAGAACATTGGAGTGGGTTGCCATTTCCTTCTCCAATGCATGAAAGTGAAAAGTGAAAGTGAAGTCGCTCAGTCGTATCCGACTCTTAGCGACCCCATGAACTGCAGCCTACCAGGCTCCTCTGTCCATGGGGTTTTCCAGGCAAGAGCACTGGAGTGGAGTGCCATTGCCTTCTCCAATCTAAGCCACTAGGGAAGTGTTATTGAAGGCTCTCAACAAATGGCAGGGTGTCCTGTGCTGTCTCAACCAATGAGAGCCAGAGTGGGAGGGTCCTGTGCTATCTAAGCCAATGAGTGTTCCTCTGCCAGCCTGTAGACTCTCCCATCACCTAAGACGAGGATCTATTGCATTATTTACTCTCCTGAGGCCTCTCTGTCATATTTGGCCCATCGTTTTGCTTCACATTCCACATTCTATGCATCAGGAAACCTTCAGTCAGTTCAGTTCAGTTCAGTTCAGTCGCTCAGTCATGTCCGACTCTAGGAAGTGTTATTGAAGGCTCTCAACAAATGGCAGGGTGTCCTGTGCTGTCTCAACCAATGAGAGCCAGAGTGGGAGGGTCCTGTGCTATCTAAGCCAATGAGTGTTCCTCTGCCAGCCTGTAGACTCTCCCATCACCTAAGACGAGGATCTATTGCATTATTTACTCTCCTGAGGCCTCTCTGTCATATTTGGCCCATCGTTTTGCTTCACATTCCACATTCTATGCATCAGGAAACCTTCAGTCAGTTCAGTTCAGTTCAGTTCAGTCGCTCAGTCATGTCCGACTCTCCGCGACCCCATGAATTGCAGCACAGCAGGCCTCCCTGTCCATCACCAACTCCCGGAGTTCACTCAGACTCACATCCATCAAGTCTGTGATGCCATTCAGCCATCTCACCCTCAGTTGTCCCCTTCTCCTCCTGCCCCCAATCCCTCCCAGCATCAGAGTCTTTTCCAATGAGACAACTCTTTGCATGAGGTGGCCAAAGTACTGGAGTTTCAGCTTTAGCATCATTCCTTCCAAAGAAATCCCAGGGCTGATCTCCTTCAGAATGGACTGGTTGGATCTCCTTGCAGTCCAAGGGACTCTCAAGAGTCTTCTCCAACACCACAGTTCAAGGGACTCTCAAGAGTCTTCTCCAACACCACAGTTCAAAAGCATCAAGTCTTTGGCGCTCAGCCTTCTTCACAGTCCAACTCTCACATCCATATATGACCACTGGAAAAACCATAGCCTTGACTAGATGGACCTTAGTCGGCAAAGTAATGTCTCTGCTTTTGAATATGCTATCTAGGTTGGTCATAACTTTTCTTCCAAGGAGTAAGTGTCTTTTAATTTCATGGCTGCAGTCACCATCTGCAGTGATTTTGGAACCCCCCAAAATAAAGTCTGACACTGTTTCCACTGTTTATCTATTTCCCATGGAGTAATTGGACCAGATGCCATGATCTTCGTTTTCTGAATGTTGAGCTTTAAGCCAACTTTTTCACTCTCCTCTTTTACTTTCATCAAGAGGCTTTTTAGTTCCTCTTCACTTTCTGCCATAAGGGTGGTGTCATCTGCATATCTGAGGTGATTGATATTTCTCCTGGCAATCTTGATTCCAGCTTGTGCTTCTTCCATGATGTGCTCTGCATATAAGTTAAATAAGCAGGGTGACAATATTTGCCTATAAAATATTTAGAATATGATAACTTCTCCCAGTCATATTTTCTTGTCTTCCACATGAAAAGTCAAAGAAATGACAAAGCTCCATGTTATAGCTGGGTCAGATGATGGGTCTGCAAGACACTGCAACTTCAGTGTGGTAGCCGGATGTAAAGAACTCAAAAGAATGTGTATACAAAAACATTTCCCAGGTGGCACTAGTGATAAAGAACCCACCTGCCAATGCAGGAGATGTAAGACCTGGGTTTAATCCCTGGGTTGGGAAGATCCCCTAGAAGAGGAAATGGCAAGCCACTCCAGTATTCTCACCTGGAGAATCCTATGGACAGAGGAGCCTGGCGGGCTACAGTCCATGGCGTCACAAAAGTTGGACACGACTGAAGCAACTTAGCACATGCATACAAAAACATATGTGTTCTTCATTCCATAAGGTGAAACCCTGTGGATTTTCTTGAAAATTGTGTTTGTATCCATAGGACTTCTTTCTCTGGACACTACCTCAATTGACAACCTCATTAAAGAGCTACTTTCCTTGGAAAATTGCTGCCTCAGTGGAGGAGGTTCGGAAGGCAATAGGAAATCAGTTTATTTCCATCACAAAGAGAGACTTTGTGGACCGATCGAAGGGTAAACATTCATTTTTCTCCTTCCCTGGTAAAATGTTAGGCACCAGAGTCTCCATGGTGAGCAACACAGATGTGTCTTCCCTCAAGACACTCACAGTATAGACGTGGAAAGAGGCAATTTTGCAAACAAGAGTTGACCTAGTGAGCACCTATAAGAAGGTGCATGTTGTGGGAAATGCAGGGTGCTGTGGGTGCACAGTAGGACATTCAGCCTAACACTGGAGGAGGAGGTCAGGAAAGGCTTCTTGGGTCCAAAGAACAAGGATGAGCCAGGAGAAGATGATGGGGTCGAGTTAAGCCTGCTGTCTTCAATTATTTACTGCTGGTTTACCATTTTAAAAACACATGTTAAAATTCCTTTTATTAAACTCATATGTGCATAGAGTGAAATCTAATAGTTACCTACAGGCTCTCAGTGAAATAGCAATTCCCTGACCCCTCCCCCATCCACTCTCGGTCCTACTCCCACTGACTATCAATTTCCATCCTTTCAACTATTTATTCTTATGGGATCCTCCATATTTTAAAATCATATCCTCGCACTACTATTTCTGATTCATCAGTCTTAGGCATTATGATTGACTTCAGTTATAGTAACTGAGGATGTGGTCCTCCTACAATTCTTTCTCGTGCCCCCTCCATCCATCCTCTCAATATAATTATATTACAAATTTGGAGTTAATGCAATTGCTATGTTTATAAGACACCCATCCACTCTCGGTCCTACTCCCACTGACTATCAATTTCCATCCTTTCAACTATTTATTCTTATGGGATCCTCCATATTTTAAAATCATATCCTCGCACTACTATTTCTGATTCATCTGTCTTAGGCATTATGATTGACTTCAGTTATAGTAACTGAGGATGTGGTCCTCCTACAATTCTTTCTCGTGCCCCCTCCATCCATCCTCTCAATATAATTATATTACAAATTTGGAGTTAATGCAATTGCTAGTGTTTATAAGACCCAACCAGTCCACTCTAAAGGAGATCAGCCCTGGGATTTCTTTGGAAGGAATGATGCTAAAGCTGAAACTCCAGTACTTTGGCCACCTCAGGTGAAGAGCTGACTCATTGGAAAAGACTCTGATGCTTCGAGGGATTGGGGGCAGGAGGAGAAGGGGAGGACAGAGGATGAGATGGCTGGATGGCATCACGGACTCGATGGACATGAGTCTGAGTGAACTCCGGGAGTTGGTGATGGACAGGGAGGCCTGACGTGCTGTGATTCATGGGGTTGCAAAGGATCACAAAGAGTCAGACAGGACTGTGCGACTGAACTGAACTGAACTGATAATTATGACCATATGATACATTATGATTATGTTAACACTACTTGGGCTTCCCTGGTGGCTCAGTGATAAAGAATCCACCTGCCAAAGCAGGAGGCATGAGTTTGATCTGTGAGTCAGGAAAATCCCCTGGAGAAGGAAATGGCAGCCCACTCCAGTATCCTTGCCTGGAAATCCCATGGACAGAGGAGCCTGGCAGACTATAGTCCATGGGGTCACAAAGAGTTGGACAGGACTTAGAGACTAAATAGCAGCAACAACAAATGCTGCTGAGCCAAATGATATTTTATGGGTATATTTCCTTTTAATTCTCTTTTGCTCTTTTTAGTTAATAATTAGCTCTTTTCAAATGCTTAGTTTTCTATGTGCCTGTCACACTCACTGAATCCACTTTTACCTGGTCCAACATCTCAGTACATCACCTTCTGCTGTGCCTGGTGTCCCTGAATCCAGAGCTTCTTAGGTTCAGTTTTGCTCCAAGAACCTGGCTAGGAAGGGTAATCATGTGTCTACCATGAGGTTAAGAAGGTGAGCCAGGGAATTCTAGCCACTCTGTATCCAAGTTTTGACCAAGATCACCTGTTTCTGCCCTGAGCCTTCATACCAGCCTTCCACTGAACCAACTCCCTCTGACTTTGAGCCTGCTGGAGTTTTGCTGTGTGGATTAGCTCACATTTTTGTTAACCCCTTCTGCAAGTCCCTTCATTTCAGCTTTCCCTGCTTTGCTAACTCAATTGCTGCATCTCTATTTGGTTTCCATCTTCTAAAATTGTGTCAACCTCTCCAATCTGCTCTGTCTGGTCAAGTGTGGGGAGGGAGGAGTCATTTGCATGGTTACCATCCACTGGGTTTCATAGGAAACACTGCTAATTCTTTTACTTCCAAACCCTTCCAATCTGGTCTCTGCTCTCATCTGTCACTGAAGTTACTTTTGTCAATGTGCCCAATAACCTGGCAGCATGAAATATCGATGGCCGCTTGCTCCATCTGGAAACACTCTTGCTTTGAACTTCTGTGACATCACACTCTCCTGGTTTCCCCTACTACTTTGTCTCCTTTTTTTGGTGTTTTTTTTCTGCTTGACCTCTAACAGAGTTCCTTAGGGTTCCTGGTTCCTTCGTAAAAGCAACTCTCCATCATCTTGAGGATTTCTGCATTTGTATCTCTTCCTCAAGTCCTTCCTTGGGCCCCTGATTTTGTGTATTGGGGGATCAAGTAGAGGCCTCATTAGGGTTCCAAGTCATCACCTTCTTCTTCCCCTAGCACCGAACTTTGTGTATCATCTATGGACCCCTGCAATTCCATCGCCACATGGCAGCCAGAGGCTCTTTCACAGTCTAAACTGGATCGAATACTTCTGCTGCTTCTTTTCACTGTCTTCCTTTGCACTTTGAATAACATCCATGTTCCACTTCCTTCTCTTGGTTCACAAGGCCCTGCAAGCCTGGCCTGGCCCTTACTTTCCTCTTCACTCCAGCCCTCTCATCCACTAGTCTCCAACCACACGCGCCTTCTTTCAGTTCCTTTAAGACTGCAAGCTCTTTCCCACCTTCGGTCAGCACTCAGCCTGTTCCCTCTGCCCAAAAGGCGGTTTCATTTTGTCACTCTCTTGAGCCCAGCTTACATGCAACCTCGCCTGTGAGACCTTTCCTAGACTTATCTGCAGAGGCCTGCTGTCATCTTGATTGCCTGTCACCTTTACATTCTGCAGTCATTTGTTGACTGATTCTTGTTTCCTGTTGTGTTTTACTGTTTCCTCCACGACTCAGCACGCCCCCCAAAGCTCTTATTTAATCAGGGCCTAGTACACCATGTAGCCTCATTCCCTGTAAATATTTGTTGAGTGATGGAGGGAATGTTTGGGAAGTATACTTTCTGAAGTTGGATGGGAACAGAATCAAAAGACCTCCATACTTGCAGATAAAGGGTCATGGAAAAACATCTGAAATGTCAGCATTCTTAAAAGACGTCTTTGAGCTTCCAATTAGAGTTGTGCTTTCTACAAGCACAAATTACCATTTCCCCACGTGTGGATAAATACCCCAGACCTGTCAAGACTCCCTCCTAAATCTCTCACCTCCATCTGCTTCCTTCCCTCCCCATGGCCACTGCCTTAATTCAGGCTATCATCATCTATCTCTTGGATGACCTCTAATCCACTCCCCTCTCCAACTTTGCCTCCTCAAGTCCATGTCCATACTAGGGTCATAGTTTCCAGATGTGCCAATTGACATCACTTTCCAGCTTAAAGCCTTTCAGTTATATCCCTCTCCCCACCTTTATCCCCAGGATAAAAGCTAAGTGCCTTAAGGTGAGTGCTGTATAATCTGGTCCTTGCCCGCCCCCACAGCATCCTCCAGCCCCCACGACTGCTCCCTACTGTCTAGTTTTACAATGCCTCCTGTAACCTTGTGCCCTTTGTCCTCTGCGTCTTCTGTGTGAAGACCTCTCCCTCCTTTTATTTTTAGCCAATCTGTCCATGCATGCTCAGTCGTTCATTCGTGTCTGACTCTTTGCAACCTTATGGACTGTAGCCCTCCAGGCCCCTCTGTCCATGGGATTTCCCAGGCGAGAATACTGGAGTGGGTTGCCATTTCCTCCTGTAGGGGATCTTCCTGACCCAGGGATCAAAGCCATGTCTCCTGCGGCTCTTGCATTGGCAGGCAGTTTCTTTACTACTGAGCCACCCGGGAAGCCTTATCTCTGTCCGTAATTGAAGTCTAAATGTAAACTTCATTTCTCTCCCAGGAGTCTTCTCTGATCCTCCAGATTTGGATCAGTGCCCCTCTCATGTTTTTATAGCTCCTGTTCTTTCCTCTTCCACAGCATTTATCAAATAATATTGCGATTCCCTTTTATGTATCTGTTTCTCTAATACTTTAAGCTTCTGAAACACAGAGGCTGTGTCTGGTCTTTGAATCCTCATTATTGAATTAAGGCCAATGAGTGAGAAGCAGTAAAAGGGCTTGTTTACACATTCAGACTTGAGAACTTGGCTTTGATGAGTTGGAACAGCAGAACTAGCTTTCACCTGGCTGTAGATTAAGTGCCCACGGTCTTAGTAGTTTTGAACAGTCCTTGCTGTAGATTTACAGGGGCCTTTCTGCAGCCATCGTGTGCTACGTGTGCTGAGTTGCCTCAGTCATGTCCAGCTCTGTGCAACTGCATGGATTGTAACCTGCCAGACTCCTCTGCCCACAGAATTCACCAGACAAGAATACTCAGGTGAAGGTGAAGTCACTCAGTCGTGTCCAACTCTTTGCGACCCCATGGACTGTAACCTACTAGGCTTCTCCATCCATGGGATTCTCCAGGCACGAATACTGGAGTGGATTGCCATTTCCTTCTCCAGGGGATCTTCCTGACCCAGGTATCGAACCCAAGTCTCCCGCATTGGAGGCAGACGCTTTAACCTCTGAGCCACCAGGGAAGCCCAAGAATACTCAAGTGGGTAGTTATTCCCTTCTGCAGAGGATCTTCCCCACCTAGGGATCAAACATCATGTGCTGTGCTTAGTTGCTCAGTCATGTCTGACTCTTTGCAATTCCATGGACTATCTCAGAGGGGCGGTTTCTCCCTTTGGGCTATAACTACTCTCGTCTCACGTTGTGAAAATGTGAAAGTGTTAGTCGCTCAGTCGTGTCTGACTCTTTGTGACCCCATGGACTGTAGCCCACCAGACTCCTCTGTCCATAGAATTCTCCAGGTGAGAATACTGAAGTGGACAGTCATTTCCTTCTCCAGAGAACTTCCTCACCCACGGATCGCAGCTGGGGCTCCCGCACTGCCTGTGCATTCTTCACCAACTGAGCCAGCAGGGAAGCCCTGTCACCTTTACCAACTGGAAAAGAAAACCAGTGGGAATTGGTCTCCTGGGGCACAGGGATAGTCCCTCTGGGTGGGGTTGGCATTGGGTCAGGTTATCTTCTCTGTTGGGACTTCAACATTACGGCTGCACTTCAGCACTCATATGGTGTTCCTCAGATCCTCAGAGAAGGCGATGGCACCCCACTCCAGTACTCTTGCCTGGAAAATCCCATGGATGGAGGAGCCTGGTAGGCTGTGGTCCATGGGGTCTCAAAGAGTCGGACATGACTGAGCGACTTCACTTTCGCTTTTCACTTTCATGCATTGGAGAAGGAAATGGCAACCCACTCCAGTGGTCTTACCTGGAGAATCCCAGGGACAGGGGAGGCTGGTGGGCTCCCGTTTATGGGGTCACACAGAGTCAGACACGACTGAAGTGACTTAGCAGCAGCAGCAGATCCTCCTGGATCAGGAATTTCTCCCAATAGTGCTGAAGGAACTCATTTATAGGAAATTTTACAAAGATTATAAAACCATTAGTTAAGGATTAAGAACTAAGAGTTACTGTAAGCATATATCACGTAGGCAGTCACTAGAGTGTGGTTCAGATTAATTACTAATACATAGCGATTATGTTTCTTTTTTCTCTTTTGTTCACTCAATTTAGTAAATATTTAATGAGGTCTATTATGGTGATATGTACTAAGGATCAATGAAGACTGACTTTTTCTCTTCAAAGGAACTCAGAGTAAATCCAGAGCCTGATTTTTGTCATTTCTGGGTCTTCATCTCCAGTTGCTCTCTATGGACAAGTCTCTCAAGACCCGTCACAGTGTGGATCCTAACCTTTCCCTCCTGCTTCACCCTCAGCTACCACTTCTCCCTACCCTGCATTCTTCACATTCACACCAACTAGACTGCATTTGAAGAATGCACTGTGCATTTTAGCTTCAGTGCTGACCATTTGTCAAAACACACCTTCTGCTGTGTCTGCCTTTCTTTATTTTTAACTGAAGGATAATTGCTTTACAGTATCATGTTGATTTCTACCAAACATCAACGTGAATCAGCCGTAGTTTTACCCATGTCCCCTCCCACTATATCTGCCTTTTGATTCTTGTCTTCCTTCCACCTCTGGGTTTCTTTTCTTTTTCTTTTTTTAAAGATTTTTCATGTGGACCATTTTAAAATCCTTTATTGGATTTGTTACAATATTGCTTCTGTTTTTTATGTTTTCATTTTTTGGCCATGAGGCATGTGAGATCCTAGTTTCCTGACTAGAGATTGAACCTGCACTCCCTGCATTGGAAGGTGAAGCCTTAACCACTGGGCCACCAGAGAAGCCCTCACTTTGGGCTTCTGTAGCACCTTATCCAAAGCTCTGAGCCAGCGATTCTTAAGCATATGGGAAGCTTGTTCACAGTCTAAGTGCCTGGGTCCCTCCCACATCTTGAAATTCTCGATGTCTGGGATGAGGTTCAGCCGGTATATTTTGACATAACCTTCCTAGGTAATTCTGATGTATTATCTCCATTTGTTACAGTTGCAAGATACTACGTTCTGTATCTGTGTCTCCTGTTTATCTTTTTCTCATCACACTCATTTGAGGTAGTCTTAAGGTAGAACAATGACTTCATTATCTCTAACTTTGGCACAGAACACATGTAGGAACTGAAAACATTTGCTTTTGGTTGTAGCTAGGAAAAAGGGATAGACATCTGCAACAAATGGGAATTTGTATATTAATAAAGCTATTAGTAATTCACAAAAACCGAGTTATATAAATGGTACTTAACTATAAACAATACCTGGAGAAGGCAATGGCACCCCACTCCAGTACTCTTGCCTGGAAAATCCCATGGACGGAGGAGCCTGGTAGGCTGCAGTCCATGGGGTTGCAAGGAGTCGGACAGGACTGAGTGACTTCAGTTTCATTTTCACTTTCATGCATTGGAGAAGGAAATGGCAACTCACTTCAGTGTTCTTGCCTTGAGAATCCCAGGGATGGGGGAGCCTGGTGAGCTGCCGTCTATGGGGTCGCACAGAGTAGGACATGACTGAAGCGACTTAGCAGCAGCAGCAACAATACCAGATGGTTGTCCAAAATATCTTACGGAGTGTCCTGATTTTGAAGCCCTAGAGTTTTCTCTTCTCTATAACCTTGTCTTCTCAGGCAGTTTATGAGGTCATTATGAGGGCCATTGAGTACCCATGTCCTCTTTCCCTGCAACATCTAAATTAAGAGACACCATGTAGTGAAACCCTTTCCCACTGTGCTGTTCTGGACAGAGATCATTCTTTAAAAAAATCAATATTAAACTGCTCTTGGGTGCCAGTAGATGACATCACATATTGCTTGATACACAATGTACATTGGAGTCTATTTCAAGAAGACCTATTGAAAAACTATTTTGGAAGAAGAATCAAGGTTAGTGTCAGTAGTAATTAGCACTGTTGTGACATTGCTCATGATACTCCTATTTTCAATATTTTTGTTCTGATTAAAGCTGGTGTTGTGTGATGTGCCTCTGAACCAACATTTTGTAGCAAGAATTAGGGGTGAGCTCATTCTAAGTAAGATAACGTGATTCTCTCCTTTGTTATCTGGTAATACTTGTGGAACTTGGCTTTAGCTAGTGCGTTAGAGGTATTAATGATCATATTAGTGAATATTTCTTAGCAGAGTTATTTCCAAAATTAATACTATTAAGTTCAGTTCAGTCACTCAGTCGTGTCCGACTCTTTGCGACCCCATGAATCGAAGCACGCCAGGCCTCCTTGTCCATCACCAACTCCTGGAGTTCACTCAAACTCACATCTATCGAGTCAGTGATGCCATCCAGCCATCTCATCCTCTGTCCTCCCCTTCTCCTCCTGCCCCCAATCCCTCACAGCATCAAAGTCTTTTCCAATGAGTCAACTCTTCACATGAGGTGGCCAAAGTACTGGAGTTTCAGCTTTAGCATCAGTTCTTCCAAAGAACACCCAGGACTGATCTCCTTTAGGATGGACTGGTTGGATCTCCTTGCAGTCCAAGGGACTCTCAAGAGTCTTCTCCAACACCACAGTTCAAAAGCGTCAATTCTTCGGTGCTCAGCTTTCTTCACAGCCCAACTCTCACATCCACACATGACCACTGGAAAAACCATAGCCTTGACTAGACGGACCTTAGTCAGCAAAGTAATGTCTCTGCTTTTGAATATGCTATCTAGGTTGATCATAACTTTCCTTCCAGGGAGTAAGCGTCTTTTAATTTCATGGCTGCAATCACCATCTGCAGTGATTTTGGAACCCCTCAAAAAAACTCTGACACCGTTTCCACTGTTTCCCCATCTATTTCCCATGAAGTGATGGGACCAGATGCCATGATCTTCATTTTCTGAATGTTGCGCTTTAAGCCAACTTTTTCACTCTCCTCTTTCACTTTCATCAAGAGGATTTTTAGCTCCTCTTCACTTTCTGCCCTAAGGGTGGTATCATCTGCATTTCTGAGGTTATTGATATTCCTCCCAGCAATCTTGATTCCAGCTTGTGCTTCTTCCGGTCCAGCGTTTCTCATGATATACTCTGCTTATAAGTTAAATAAGCAGGGTGACAATATATAGCCTTGACGTACTCCTTTTCCTATTTGGAACCAGTCTGTTGTTCCATGTCCAGTTCTAATTGTTGCTTCCTGACCTGTTTCTCAAGAGGCAGATCAGGTGGTCTGGGATTCCCATTTTCAGAATTTTCCATAGTTTATTGTGATCCACACAGTCAAAGGCTTTGGCATAGTCAATAAAGCAGAAATAGTTGTTTTTCTGGAACTCTCTTGCTTTTTCCATGATCCAGCGGATGTTGGCAATTTGATCTCTAGTTCCTCTGCCTTTTCTAAAACCAGCTTGAACATCTGGAAGTTCATGGTTCACGTGTTGCTGAAGCCTGGCTTGGAGAATTTTGAGCACTACTTTACTAGCACGTGAGATGAGTGCAATTGTGAGATAGTTTGAGCATTCTTTGGCATTGTCTTTCTTTGGAACTGGAATGAAAACTGACCATTTCCAGTCCTGTGGCCACTGCTGAGTTTTCCAAATTTGCTGGCATATTGAGTGCAGCACTTTCACAGATCATCATCTTTCAGGATTTGAAAAACCTCAACTGGAATTCCATCACCTCCACTAGTTTTGTTTGCAGTGATGCTTTCTAAGGCCCACTTGACTTCACATTTCAAGATGTCTGGCTCTAGATTAGTGATCACATCATCATGATTATTTGGGTCGTGAAGATCTTTTTTGTACAGAAAACTGACCTTTTCCAGTCCTGTGGCCACTGCTGAGTTTTCCAAATTTGCTGGCATATTGAGTGCAGCACTTTCACAGCATCATATTTTAGGAACTGAAATAGCTCAACTGGAATTCCATCACCTCCACTAGCTTTGTTCGTAGTGATGTTTTCTAAGGTCCACTTGACTTCACATTCCAGGAAGTCTGGCTCTAGATGAGTGATCACACCATCATGATTATCTGGGTCGTGAAGCTCTTTTTTGTACAGTTTTTCTGTTTATTCTTGCCACCTTTTTTTAATATCTTCTGCTTCTGTTAGGTCCATACCATGTCTCTCCTTTATCGAGCCCGTCTTTGTATGAAATATTTCCTTGGTATCTCTAATTTTCTTGAAGAGATCTCTAGTCTTTCCCATTCTGTTATTTTCCTCTATTTCTTTGCATTGATTGCTGAGGAAGTCTTTCTTATCTCTTCTTGCTGTTCTTTGGAACTCTGCATTCAGATGCTTTTATGTTTCCTTTTCTCCTTTGCTTTTCACGTCTCTTCTTTTCACAGCTATTTGTAAGACTTCCATGGTGGCTCAGATGGTAAAGCATCTGCTTACAATGCAGGAAACCCGGGTTCAATCCCTGGGTCAGGAAGATCCCCTGGAGATGGAAATAGCAACCCACTCCAGTATTCTTGCCTGGAGAATCCCATGGGCGGAGGAGCTTGGTGGGCTACAGTCCACGGGTCACAAAGAGTTGGACAGGACTGAGTGACTTCACTTTCACTTTCAGTAACAATGATCTGACCTAACCATCCATCAGTAAGGTCCTTTTTCGAGTGGTTCTTTTCCAGGTAATGGGGATGATGTGTACTGCCCATCTAAGGTTGCTGGATTGGGCAAATAAAACTACAAGATGCTCAATTAAAACTGAATAATAATATTGCGTTAGTGGCTCAGTTATGCCCGACTCTTTGCGATCCAATGGATTGAAGCCTGCCAGGCTCCTCTGTTTGTAGGATTTCCTGGGCAAGGATACTGCATTTGCAGGAAGATTCTTTACTATTTGAGCTACCGGGGAAGTCCTAATAGCAGGTAAAAAATGAGTGCTTATGCAGATACAAAAAATTATTCATTATCTGAAATTCAAATTTAACTCCACATTTCCATTGCAACGGCCTTGTGCAGCAACCAAAATAGCAACTACAACAAATTTAACTGAATTCCTGTATTTTATATGGCAGCCATAGCCCTATCGAAAATATCTCACTCTGCTTCCTAACCCCAGCCCCAGGGCCTAGGCAGGACTACTGGGGTGAGGCGTGCTTTCTGAGTCCATGAAGCAGAAACAAAAGAACACTCCTAACTGATGAACAGTATATTCATTAGAAACTACTTCTGATCATTTTAGCCTATGCTTCCTGTGCCTGATAAAGCAGAAAATTATTTCTTGGTTGAAATGTCCATGAAAAGTACATTGACCATATCTCTAAATGCAAGAAGAGAGGGTTCTGAGTGTGATAAATTGGAAGCTACTGCCAGAATCAAAATGGAATGAAAATATGATGCTATTTAGAAATACCTTACAAGGAGTAATTATTGCCTTCCATTTGTACCTCCACCCCAGATCAGAAGAATAAACAGCGTTCTCAGATGTTTCTAGAATGGAAAAAGTTAGTTCCCCGACCAGCAGACACAGAATTTCGACGGAATTACCAAATTCCAGCTAAAATTCCCGAGTTACAGGATTTTAGTTTCAAATATGGATGCTACTCGAGCCTACCCATTGCTTCTCAAGGTCTAGGTGAGTACACCTGTAGCTTTTCAAAACAATTTTGTAGACTGTTCTTATTCTGAGATTCCGTAATACATTCCACAACACATTTGTGGGACCTGGCGAGTCCCACAAATAAAGGCTGAGATTCTCTGCTCAGTGACAGCTTCTTGTCTTTCCCGCCCTTGTGTGTCTCTAGTCCCTTCTGTGCTATACAGCCACATGAGGAGCCAGGAGCGCACGAAGAAGCAGTCCATCTACCAAAGTGATTACGGGAAAGCCTATCTGGATTTCTTGACAATTCTGAACTCATTCAGCCCCTCTCAAGTCACAGAGTACCTTCAGGGTGTTTCCTACAAAGGTAAAATGAGGTCTCAAGTTACTATTTGATAAATTACAGATCATACTAATACATGGCTTTCCACCAAATAGAAACTTTCCCAACTTCTAGCCCCTGGTGTTCAATATAGATGTACGTGAATACAAAAAGGTGGCACAGTGGTAAAGAATCCACCTGCCATTGCAGGAGATATAAGAGATGCAGCTTCAATCCCTTGGTCAGAAAGATCCCCTGAGGAGGGCATGGCAACCCACCCCAGTGTTCTTGTCTGGAGAATCTCATGGACAGAGGAGCCTGGCAGGCTGCAGTCAACGGGGTCACAAAGTGCGGGACATGACTGAACAGGCATGCAACATATGAAGTTTTGTGTAAACCTCAACCCACTGAAAATAAATTTTCCTTCAAAGAGGCCCCACTGAATATATCCCCACTTATTAAAAAGAAAACATCTAGCTTTTCACTTACTTCTGATCTCACTTTGCTGTGGTTGAGCTGCTCCAGGGCGACTTCTCTTTCTTACGGTTAATTGATCTCTCCAGTGGAAGTCTGCACTCTCTCACAGCTTTGTTGTAGTTTGTGTAATCTTTATTTCCTGTTTGGTGTTTGTGTGTGTGTGTGTGTGGCCATCTTCTTAGGGTACATGCAGATCTTCATGTATCTCATCCTTTAAGAGATAAAATTCTTTCAGGACTGGTTGGGTCACTTTCTAGGACACATATTCCTATATCACCAAACTAACGTGTTATGTACATTATAAAACATTCAAAGATAAATGTGAGATCACAGAAACAAATGCAAACTTAGGTGAAGAGTAACTCAAGCGTGCGCGTGTGCACACACACACACCCACACCCACCCTGATCTCTAGCCCTTGGGTGGCATTTGTCACACTGAGCACAAGGACAGGTAACATCACTTGAATTCTTTCTTTCTCTTAGTTTTGGCTGCACAGATGGTAATTTCTAGGAGTGACAAAGCTTTATAGCTCCACCATGTACAATTTAAAAGTATATGATTAGTATTAGGGGACCACAGATGTTCATAACCAGACAAGACTCCTTCAATTTCCAGATGAGGAAATGGAGGCTGGGGAGAGAGGGGCCTCCCATGGTCAGCTATCACTCAAAGATTGCAAAGCCTACCAGTATTGGTGGGCAGAAAAGCAACCCTGGCTTTCATGAAACTTCTGGAACAATAGTCTGTATTGTTTTATCATGGCATCACGCACAGCAAGCACTGTCTAGGTGCTTCACAAATAGCACTCTTCGTCCATTCCAACAACTGTGCTAGGTAAGTATCAGTAGCTTGATTCAGAGATGAGGCAACGAATAAAGAGAGATGACAGATGTGTGCTCAGTCGTGTCTGATTCTTTGCAACCCCATGGACTGTAACCTGCCAGACTCCTCTGTCCAGGGAAGTTTCCAGGCAAGACTACTAGAGCGGCTGCACAGAACAAAAGCCTGTCTATTTCATTCCACAATCCACGCACTTTCCAGGAAGTCTTGCTGACCCCTTGAATATTGTTTGTTCTTTTAGTCAAGAATTACATTCAAGAGATACTGACTACTGAAGAGTCTTTTTAGCTATTAGACATAATAGCTTTGATTATCGTGATTCTTTTGGTCTCATTGAATTCATATTTAGAGTACTATTGTCAGTAGAAATTGTCACTTAGAAATTTCTCTATTTAGCCCTGAAAGAGTTAAGTGGAAAATTTCATCCTGTTTTTCTTCATAATTTTCAGAAAGGCAGATTCTTGATCGCTTTATTCGCTCTTACTGTGATGTGGGCCAAAGGATGGATAAAAAAGAAAAATAGTTCAAATGAAGACCATCTGAAAGTAACTGAGTTCGTTTCTCAATAATCAAGAAAAAAATAAGATCCAAATTGTTCTGAATTATAATTTCATCATGACTTGGTGCAATTTGGTTTATTTTTAAACAATAAAATCATTTAAGGCTGAAAATCATCCCTTGCCTCCCAATCTATTCCTACCCAATTTTAACTGTATCCAGTGGGTTTTGATATAATGTTTTTTCACCATTCTCTTTTGGATAATTACTTTATGTTTTCAATTCTGGTTTCCTCTTTGAGCCAGGAATTATGTGGAAGAGGTTTCTTAATTTTTCAATAATTAGGCGATTAAAAAAATTCATTATTGTTGATTTTCAATTTGAAAGTTAATCTCTGCTTTTAGAAAATTAGCAAACATTTTTTGTGCCAAGTATAAGAATGACTTGTGTATTACATGAATAGCAGGAGAAAAATGTATAGCTAATTGTATTTTTAAGCCACTTCTTTGTCTTAATTGTATATTTTAACTGTCATATTCTGAGGCAAAAATATTAAAAACATTCCACAATAGAAGTATTTCCATCAATGTCTCCTAGTATTTCTGGGATTTTTGCTACATATGTTTGGCTCCTGTGTTGTTTATCAGTGCTTATGACTTACACAGAGACAGAGCTTCTTCATTTTCCTCTTACATGTTATTCTTCTTCATTTTCCTATTACATGTTATTGACCATGTTAATGGTTTTGACCTTGAATTATGTTTAATTTATATTCATGTTGCCATTCATGCTGGGTTTGTTTTTTCTGTGCATTTAGTTAATTCCAAATTTCTCTCTCTCTCTCTCTCTTTTTTTTTTTTTTTTTTTTGCTGTTTATGTCGTTATTGGAGCACCGGGGACTGTAGCTGTGGCCCACGAGTAATTTCATATGGATTCTCTCTCAGTTTAGTGTGTGCAGTGAGACTTCCTGTCCTCCCAGCACTCTCCAGAGAGTGGCCCATATTCCATCAGGCTCTTGAACCAAATATTAAACACTGAAGAGCCCTTTTTTCAGTGAATATTTATTGAACACCTTTTATGTGCCAGGCAGTGTTGTAGGTCTTGGGAATACACTAATAGTGAAAAGACATACACAGAGCTTGCATCGTGGAGAGAGAGACAGACCATAAACAAGTGAAGATGAACAGAATTACCAAGTGTAAGCGCTACACACAGCATAGGGCTTCCCTGGTCACTCAGATGGTAAAGAATCTGTCAGCAATGCAGGAGACCTGGGCTCGAGTCCTGGGTCAGGAAGGTCCCCTGGAGAAGGAAATGGCAACCTGCTCCGGTAATCTTGCCTGGAGAATTCCATGGACAGAGGAGCCTGGCAGGCTACAGTCCACGGCGTCACAGAAAAGTCACACACAACTGGGCGACTAAGCGTGCATGCACACACAGACAGTGTAAGCAGGGTTGTGATAGTCCAAGGCTCCTATAAGGAGGCCTGGTTTAAGCTGACCCATTAAGAGGAGGAAGGGCCAGCCATGCCAAAAGAGGAGCAATAGCTTTCCAGGCTTGGGGAACAGCAAGCCATCCAAGTAGGATATCTTAAAGCGTTTCTCGAAGTGTTCTGGAAAGAGTCAGAAGGCAGAGTGGCTGAAACAGAGTCAGCTGGGGACACGGGGCAGAGGGTCTGTCAGACAAAAGAGGTCAAGGAGGCAGGAGTCAGGTCTTGCATGGAGAGAGTGTCGTTGGCTCTTGACAGCATGGGCTCTCCTGTTCTCGCTTCTGTGTTCCAGAATAGTCAATAAACTTACGCTAGTACAAGTTGGTGTATCCCTGTGAACATGGTGTGGTTTTATGTTAACCTACTTCCTCAGACTGTGCTAAAAAGCTTTGCCTGAGGCTGAGGGTTTCATCTCTCCAGACGTGTTATAGCTGGATCTTCAGCTTTCCACTGTCCTCCTTTCCACAAAGGTCCGTTTAGTCAAAGCTTTAGTTTTTCCAGTAGTCATGTATGGGTGTGAAAGTTGGATTAAAAAAAAAAAAAAAGGAGGTCCCGAAGAACTGATGCTTCTGAACTGTGGTGTTGGAGAGGACTCTTGAGAGTCCCTTGGACAGCAAGGCGATCCAATCAGTCCATCCTAAAGAAGATCAGTCTTGGGTGTTCATTGGAAGGACTGATACTGAGGCTGAAACTCCAATACTTTGGCCACCTGATGCTAAGAGCCGACTCATTAGAAAAGACCCTGATGCTGGGAAAGATTGAAGAGGGCTCCAGCCCCTCAGAGTCCCAAATGGGGTCACTGACCTCTATTTTTTAATTTTTTTGGCCAAGTTGCCTGGCTTATGGAATCTTAGTTCCCCAACCAGGGATTGACCTGGGCCTTCAGCAGCGTAAGTGCAGAGACCTAACCACTGGAGCGCTAGTGAATTCCTGATCCTTGACTTCTTAAATGAATTTTTTTTTAATTTATAGATATTAAAGTTGACTCACTGTGCTGTGACATTCTATCGGTGTTTACAAAAGCATCGTATCATGTGTTTATTACAATATCATACAGAATAGTTTCACCACCCTAGAATATCTCCTATCTGCACCTAATCGACCCTTCTCCCAAACCTCCCTTTACTTCTTCAGAGATAGTTTTGGTAGTCCAAGGGCAGCACAGGCAAGAAAAGACAATCTGCTGGCAGACAGCCAGATGGGTTGCCATCCACGTGGCTGGAGACAGGAAAGCATCCTACCTCCAGAACTGCAGAACAGGTAAGTGACTGCCACCCTAGAACCGTAAAAGCTACTTAATGCACAGTATTGGTATGCACTATTTGATAGACTTTTTCTTTGGGCACCGTGGTAAACTGAAGTATCACCCCCCCATCCCCCACCCCCCGTCGGTTTCTTCATGTCTGTCTCTGCATTCTTGGCTATGTAACTTTGCAACCCCTCCTACTAAAGATGTAAAGATGGGAGGTGTTTCCCCAGACTTCGACTATGAACTTAGTCATGTGACTCACTTTAACCAATGAGATGTTAGCAGACCTAAGTTCCGGCTTCCCACTGGTTCTAGGAGGAGGATAAGAGGTGTGGGGAGGAGAGCTGCTGATGTGGTCTGTTTGCATCTTCCCAAGATTCTTCTGAAAATGATTGCAGCCACAAAATTAAAAGACACTTGCTCCTTAGAAGAGCTATGACAAACCTAGACAGCACAGTAAAAAGCAGAGACGTTACTTTGCCGACAAACGTCCGTCTAGTCAAAACTTAGTTTTTCCAGTAGTCATGTATGGATGTGAAAGTTGGACCATAAAGAAGAGTGAGTGCTGAAGCATTGATGCTTCTGGACTGTGGTGTTGGACAAGACTCTTGAGAGTCCCTTGGACAGCAAGGAGATCAAACCAGTCAATCCTAGAGGGAATCAATTCTGAAGATACATTGAAGGACTGATGCTGAAGCTGAAACTCCAATACTTTGGCCACCTGATGCAAAGAGCTGACTCATTAGAAAAGACCCTGATGCTGGGAAAGATTGAAGGCAGGAGAAGGGGATGACAGAGGATGAGATGGTTGGATGGCATCATGGACTCAATGGACATGAGTTTGAGCAAGCTCTGGGAGTTGGTGAAGGACAGAGGAGCCTGGCATGCGGCAGTCCTTGGGGTTGCAGAGTCAGACATTACTGAGCAACCGAATGCCGCCAACAACAACAACAACAAAGATTCTTCTAGTGAAATCCTAATCCCCAAAGTGATGGTATTAGGAGGTGGGAACTTTGAAGGGGACTAGATCTTAAGGCAGAGCCCTCATGATTGGGATTAGTGCCCTTCTAAGAGAGACCCCAGAGAGCTCCCTTCTGCCATACAAGACACACAGAGAAAAGATGGCTCTCTGAACCAGAAGGTCCTCACCAAACCCCAGACCTGTTCGTGCTGTGATCTTGGCATTTCCAGCCTCCAGAACTATGAGAAACAAATGTTTATTGTTTAAGAACTACCCAATTTACAATGTTTTGTCATAGCAGCCCAAATGGACTAATACAGTTACCCTAGCTGATCTACCCTTGTGACCCAGAAAGTGAGAGATAAATGCTTTCTGTTGCATGCCACGGAGATTAGTACTGCAATAGCTAACAGTGGCACTAGTGGTAAAGATTCTGCCTGCCAATGCAGGAGATGCGGGAGACTCAAGTTCCATCCCTGGGTTGGGAAGATTCCCTGGAGAGGGGAAAGGCAACCCACTCCAGTATTCTTGCCTGGAAAACTCCATGGACAGAGGAGACTGTCGGGCTACAGTTCTTGGGGTCATGAAAAGTCAGACATGACACACACACAGAGAGACATACACATACACAGAGGTAACTGATAGGGGCACAGTATTTATTCAGATGGGACTCCTCTGAAACCCTCAAAATGAAAAGCTTGGTAGAATCCGTTTTCCCTCTTAAAAATATTAACTCTGATCGCCACTGACACGTACTTAAATAGAGATTTTTTTTTTAAGACAGGAGAGAGTGGTTGTGGTCCTCTCATAATTTAAAATCTGCAAAGGCATTTTAAACCTTGAACACTACAAAAGTTCTCATGTGGCCGCGGCCACTGCTTATTCTAATGTGCCAAAGGATGTGAAAGAGTGCTTTAATATGGTTCCTTTCTTCAGAGCAGATTGTCAAGACAGATCAGTCAATGTGCATGATGTGAGTTAATTATGTAGCACCATTACCTTCACTATTGTATTTCAAAGAGAGCAGTGTTTCAACACAGAAAATGATTCTGAAATTTTTTTCTCTTCTAGTATCCCCTGATGGCTCTTTTGATTCTCTTTCTAACCTCCTGCAAACCTCACTACCCGCCCCCAGCTACACACACACACACACACACACACACACACACACACACACAATCCAAAACAGTATATATAGCCGATTTCCATGCTTTCCCAAAACATCTATTCTTTGTTTTTAACCTCTTGAAAAAGCTGTTCTATAAATAAGTAAACTTGTTCTGTTTCATTAAAAAATGCTTTCACAGATAGAAGAGTAGAAAAATAATATTACTTTAAACTGAAGACAGGACTTCCCTGGCTGTCCACTGGTTAAGATTCTGTGTTCCCAGTACAGGGGACAGGGGTTCGATCCTTGGTCCAGGAACTAGACCTGGCACAGCCAAATGAATAAATGTCTTAAAAATAATATAGTGGGTTTCATAAATGTATAATGAAAAGTGAAAGTCACCCAGTCATGTCTGATTCTTTGTGACCCCATGAACTGCAGCCCGCCAGGCTCCTCGGTTCATAGGATTCTCCAGACAAGAGTACTGGAGTGTGTTGTAGGAGCTTCCTGACCAGGGATCGAAGCTGGGTCTCCCACATTGCAGATGCATTCTTTACTGTCTAAGCCACCCTGGTCTCCCATACATACAATATACCATGTAAATATATAATATGATGTTGAATTCAGGAGTAGGAAGAAAGATATAGCCAGCTGAGGACAGAGAGGCATGAGAGCTGCTATTTTAATACGGGTGGTCAGGAAGGCCTCTCAACACTGGGCTGAACCCGCTCGTGACAGAAGTGAGGGAGCAGGGGAGAGAAGCTTGTGGCTGCATGGAGAAAGGACTTCCGGTGAGAGGGAACAAGGGCAGAAACCCTTCATGTTCTAAGAGAAGGTCAAGGTGGCCTGGGAGAGTGAGGGGAGAGCAGTAGAAGATGAGGTCAGACAGGGAGAAGGGCATGTCAGGGAAGCCTGAGGTTATGAATTTTACTTTGGATGATATGAAAAGCATGACAGATATTTGAGCCGAGGGTTAACATTGTCCAATTTCTGTTTTTAAAAGATCACTCTCTACATAGACTATTTTGTCCTGGGTAGGCTGAGTGATGAAGAATTGTTGCTTTTGAACTGTGATGCTGGGGAAGTCTCTTGGGAGTCCCTTGGACTGCAAGGAGATCAAACTAGTCAATCCTAAAGGAAATCAATCCTGAATATTCATTGGAAGGACTGATGCTGAAGCCGAAGCTCCAGTACTGTGGCCACCTGATGCAAAGAGCTGACTCATCGATAAAGACCCTGATGCTGGGAAAGACTGAGGGCAGGAGGAGAAGTGTATGACAGAGGATGAGATTATCGGATGGCATCACAAACTCAATGAACATGCACTTGAACTAACTCCAGGAGATAGTGAAAGACAGAGAAGCCTGCTGTGCTGCAGTCCTTGGGGTTGCAAAGAGTCAGACACAACTTAGCAACTGAACAACGGGGCAGAAATGAAAGCAGGGAGACCAGTCAGGAAAGGTCCAGGTGGGAAACACGGTGGTTTGGACTTAGAGGTGTTGGTAGAGCAAGTGAGGAGTAACTACAAATGTACAATCAGTAGGATTTGTTGGTGGACTGGACGTGTGTTTGGGAGGGGTAGAGGAGGAGATGCGAAGGTTTTTTCCCTTAAACAACTGGAAAAAATCGAGCTGTTATCTGAGATAGAGCAGTTGGGGGAGGCATGAGACTGGGTAATCAAGGGTTCCATTTTGGACTGTGGAATGCACCCACATATAATTACTATTAATGGCAAGATGATAAGGGGCTTCCCAGTGGCTCAGTGGCAGTACATGAGATACAGAAGATGTGGGTTCGATCCCTGGGTGGGGAAGGTCCCCTGGAGGAGGGCATGGGAACCCACTCCAGTATCCTTGCCTAGAGAATCCCATGGACAGAGGAGCCTGGCAGGCTACAATCCATGGGGTCTCAAAGAGTCGGACACCACTGAAGTGACTTAGCATGCAAGATGATAAAACAACATTTTTAATACTGGAGTTATTTTCCTCTTTGTTCATTCTCTGGTATTGTCTCCCCACCCCACCTCCCAGCTTTATGTTAGCATCAGCTACCTTCTTGTGTGATGGGATTAACACACCAGGAAGAGGGGAGAGAGGAGGAATGTACCCAGGTACTCCAGTTACAAATCCAGGCACAGTGAGGTGCAAGCCAGCACCACAGGTACAGCTCATCAAAGAGTCGGACACCACTGAAGTGACTTAGCATGCAAGATGATAAAACAACATTTTTAATACTGGAGTTATTTTCCTCTTTGTTCATTCTCTGGTATTGTCTCCCCACCCCACCTCCCAGCTTTATGTTAGCATCAGCTACCTTCTTGTGTGATGGGATTAACACACCAGGAAGAGGGGAGAGAGGAGGAATGTACCCAGGTACTCCAGTTACAAATCCAGGCACAGTGAGGTGCAAGCCAGCACCACAGGTACAGCTCATCAGCACTGGCTGCTCCCAGCAAGAAAGTAGCAAGATTTTCTTCACCTGGCATCCCTCTGATCATCAGTAATTGCCCTTGGGGGCCAAGCAGACATCATTCTAATCTGTATAGGAGTCCCTGACAGTTTGGCCTGCTGAATCCATGAGGTGGAGAAGACCAAGAGCAGGTACTGCTTTGGGAAGATTAGAAACATCTCATGCTGACAGGTAAGAAAACATTCCCTTTGTTCTTTGCTTTTCTCTTCTTTAAAATATGGTAGAATTTTCTAGAATTCTACTTGGGAGTACAGGCAGATTAGACAACTGACTGTTGCTATGGAATTTTGTCCCTGCAATCAGAGGCTCTGCCTTGATAACTTAATTGCACTTAAAAAAAAAACAACCTTGAATTTGAGTAAATCCTGAGAATATCATGAGGGCTTTTGATTAATGTAAAATTAAAGCTATTTCAGATGCACTAATTGAGTAAAAAGAATACTATTCAAAGAGCTTAAAGGACAGCCCAAACCATTTGAAGATATACAGTCATTATCTTAAAATCTGGTTAATTAAAATACTAAGTGTCATCAAGCATTTTGACTTCAGGCACTTTATTTGTATTTAAATCTATCTCATTTCTTGTTGTCCTGACCCTTTGGTATCTATTTCTTCCTTCCTATGTTGCCCTATTCTGAATCTTTTCCAAGTTAGCTGGAAAATAAACTCTAGACTATTTCCAGCTCAGTTATTCTCAGCATCCTTCCTACTGACCAAGTGTGGATAACATGTCATAATTAAAAGCAATCCATTTCTTCTGAGATGACTGAGATAAAATATGCTTTTAGTTTGGCAGAAAAATTTGGTTTTTGACTGTTGAAAGAAATAAACTGTAAGCATAATATTAAATTAGCATTGAGTGACAAAGATACACACAAAAGATTGGGAAATTGCTATTCCCCCAAAATAAGGTAGAAGAAACCATTAAGTTCTGAACTAAATATCACCCTCAAGCCCTTGGCATAATCATAGAGGGCATGAGCCACCTTGCTCTGTTGTGTGAAATCGTGAGTACTATCTAGGATGCTTAGAGCTACACGCAGGTCACAGAAGACCCACAATGCCTAAACCTTTAGAAAAATGATGATCTTGCAAAATAAATCTGTTGCTAGGAGAGCTCCAAATTTGGTCAATCCAAAAATTTAAAGATGTCATTTAACACAAATATTCTTTGCATCTTTATTGTTTGGGCTTTGGGGCTCACATTTGCCCTGATTGCAAGATGGCTGCAGAGTCTCCATCCAGAGGCCGCATTTGAGGCAGGAAGGGAACTCTGTTCTCTCCTTTCCTTCACTTTTCAAAAGCATGGGAACTTTACCCAACGCCACCCAGTGGACTTTCACTCACACCTGATTGGCCAAAGTTATATCACATGCTCATGACTAAACCCAAACCAGCAAGGAGAGTGATTACCATGGATGTCTTAGGCCTCACGATTCACACCTGCCCCCGCCCCACCACCACAAAACAGAGGAGGAGACCTGCCTCTCATAAAGGGCATGACCCCCAAGACCCAAACAAAGCAGAGTTTCATCAGCAGTGGAGGGTGGGGGAGATGGCTACCTGGAAGGAATGACAAGTGGACACCAACATTTTCCACCCTCATCTCTGGTTTTCTTCCTGTCTCCCTAGCTGCACCATTACAGTCCTCATCCTTACTCCTCTTCTTTCTGCCTGTCCTTGAAATGCTGGGGTCCTTATCACTCAGCTGGACCCTCTTCTCTTCCCTATGTTTGCTTTCTGCTCAGTCTTGTGGTATTAAATGCCATCTACATGCTGAAAAGAGAAAGTGAAAGTGTTAGCTGCTCAGTTGTATCTGACTCTTTGCTACTCCATGGACTGTAGCCCACCACACTCCTCTGTCCATGGAATTCTCCAGGCAAGAATACTGGAGTGGGTTTTACATCTGTGTCTCTTTTGCTGTCTTGTATATAGTGTCATCGTTACCATCTTTCTAAATTCCATATATATGTATTAATATACTGTATTGGTGTTTCTCTTTCTGACTTACTTCACTCTGTATAATCCACTTTCATCCACCTCATTAGAACTGATTCAAATGCATTCTTTTTAATGGCTGAGTAATACTCCATTGTGTGTATGTACCACAGCTTTCTTATCCATTCATCTGCTGATGGACATCTAGATTGCTTCCATGTCCTGGCTGTTGTAAACAGTGCTGCAATGAACACTGAGGTGCACGTGTCTCTTTCAGTTCTGGTCTCCTCCGTGTGTATGCCCAGCAGTGAGATTGCTGGGTCATATGGCAGTTCTATTTCCAGTTTTTTAAGGAATCTCCACACTGTTTTCCATAGTGGCTGTACTAGTTTGCATTCCCACCAACAGTGTAAGAGGGTTCCTTTTTACTGATGGACATCTAGATTGCTTCCATGTCCTGGCTGTTGTAAACAGTGCTGCAATGAACACTGAGGTGCACGTGTCTCTTTCAGTTCTGGTTTCCTCCGTGTGTATGCCCAGCAGTGAGATTGCTGGGTCATATGGCAGTTCTATTTCCAGTTTTTTAAGGAATCTCCACACTGTTTTCCATAGTGGCTGTACTAGTTTGCATTCCCACCAACAGTGTAAGAGGGTTCCTTTTTCCACACCCTCTGCATCATTTATTGTTTGTAGAGTTTTTGATAGCAGCCATTCTGACTGGCATGAGATGGGACCTCACTGTGGTCTTGATTTGTATTTCTCTGATAATGAGTGATGTTGAGTATCTTTTCATGTGTTTGTTAGCCATCTGTCTTCTTTGGAGAAATGTCTGTTTAGTTCTTTGGCCCTGGACTCTGTTTGAGAAGGCAAGGGTGGGATGATTTGAGAGAATAGCATTGAAACATGTATATTATCATATGTCAAATAGATCGCCAGTCCAGGTTTGATGCATGAGATGGGGTGCTCAGGGCTGGTGCACTGGGATGACCCTGACAGATGGGATGTGAAGGGAGAAGGGAGGGGGGTTCAGGATGGGGAACACAAGTACAACCATGGCTGATTCATGTCAATGTATGGCAAAAACCACTACAATATTGTAAAGTAATTAGCCTCCAATTAAAATAAATAAATAAAAAATTTTAAGAAAGAATACTGGAGTGGGTTGCCATGCCCTTCTCCAGAGGATCTTTGTGACTCAGAGATTGAACCCAGGTATTCTGAATTGCAGGCTGATGCTTTACCACTTGAGCCACCAGGGAAACCCCAGTCTACATGCTGGCAACCCTTCCAATGGATATCCTCTGTCCAGACCTCTCTCCTCTGAGCTCCATGTTGGACATCTAACTGCCCACCCAACAGCTCTACATGTCTCAGAAGCATCTCAAACATATGAGTATAAAACTGAACTTTTTATTTTCTCTCAAGCCAGTCCTTCCCCAGATTGTTCCACCTTAGTAAACAGCACTTCTACCTGCCCTGTGTCTCAGAACAGATGTCTAGGAGCGAGGCTTGACTCTTACCCTCCTTAACAGCCTATCACAACCATGCTTCTTTTATTCAACAGGGCATCTAGCACTTCACTACTGCAGTAGGTGTCCAGCCCCCAGTAGGTGCTCCATAAATGTTTTATGAAAATGATTGTGTTTGTGTGTACATCCCTAGACTGAAGAGTGGAAATGTAGAGGTTTATAAAGAGCTTGAGAGTAATAACAACCCAAGCTGTAAGATCAAAGATAAAAAGTGTTCATTTAGGGACAGATTGAAAGGAACATTGACAGTGCTTTCTGAGAGTTATCACGACACTCTTCCTCTCTAATTCAGACACAAGCCCACTAATCTTTTGGCAGGACTTCCATGAGCACTAAAGGAGTATAGAGGAAACCTTCCAATTTACTTGGAGCTTCTCCCAGATGCACTGGTCTCCTCATGACTCCTGATTGCAATGCCATTGTTGATGGCACAAGGCACAATGAGAGACCAAAGTGAATTAAAATTGTGATGCATGATGTGCATTTTCTCCCTAAAGGCTTGTGATCAGTGACAGCTGAAACAGAGAGGGAGGGATGTTGTTCTTTTCTTTTCCAACATTAGTGACATTGAGGCCATGATTTTGAAAGGATGGAAGATTGTAACAGTCAGCTACTGCTGCGTAACAAGCACTTATCAAATCTTGGTGGCAGTGAGGATTTATTTCCCAGACATTTACAGCTTGCTAGAACTTGCTCCTCTGGGCTGAGTATGGCTGGGGTAGGGCTTCAAGCCATCAGTCTGGCTGGGTTTGATGGTGGAGGGGTGACTGTTCCACATGTATTCTTTCTGTGTCCCAGCTGAAGTAGCAGCATTTACCCAAAGGAAATTCTCCTCACACTGATGACAAAAAACACAGGAGGGTAAGTGAAAACTCTTGAAGCTTCTTAAGGCAAAAGTTCAGATCCGGCACACTACCAATTTGCTAATTAGTCAACATAAGCTGTAAGATCAAGCCCAGAGTCAAGGGCAGCACACAGTGCTTTTTGTGGGATGATCTACAGAGCTACGGGGCAAAAAGCGTGGAAGGAGGAGAGGCGAATTGGAACAATACTTTAATCTGCCTGAGTATATACTATACTTCAAGGAAAACAGAAGAGAAAGCTTGGCTTCAGCGTGAATTGATCAAGTCCAGGGTAGGGTTGCCTCTCCCTCTGCTCCTGTCTGCTTTTCAGTGTACTTCAAGCTATACCTTATGGCCCCTCTGAAAGGGACTACCTACTATTAGCTCCATCCCTTCCAAATCCATTCCATCTTTTAATCTGTTCGGTAACAGCCAGACTACTTCCCGGGATGGTGCCCTGGATGTTGATTTCATAGGATGGTTGTTATGAGAAGCATTTCATTTCACATCTGCTGACACAATTTGCTGTCTCTCTAAAATTAAAAAAAGGGAGGAGGGGGAGAAAGAGACTCATACTCTGATGGCTGTAAAGGATAATGAGTAATTTATTCAGAGCTATATACAAATCAGACGACTGTCTTCCAGACAGAATCAATAATATAATTTTAAGCCCACACGCATTTATAAATGCGAACGCGCCAGTGCAGCTGGGTTGCCATGGGCAACTGGGGCATGCCAGCTCGTGATCTGAACAGGCCCATGTCTCCCAGCCTGGGAAGCACATTCTGCAGACAGACTCCAGGGGAGCAGAGGGTGTTAGTGTTGGCTCTGATCTGGCCGCCCCACAAATGCACTCCTGAGACAGTTTGGATTTGTTCTCATCTGAACTGTGCAGTTTTTTAAAACTCCTATTTGCACAGGACCTCTGCAGTATCCTCCTGCGTCTGTGTTCAAGCAGGCTGGAGAACGGAGCAGGGAAAGTATGTTCAGAACTAGAGGAACAAGAAACTCCACCCGTATCTACTAACAGCACAGGGGGCTTCCAGGTCAGGGTCTGGGAGCAAGCTGGTTGCTCAACTGGAAAGTGGATCCGGTGGGTCAGTCTTCCCTAAAAGAGGGCCTGACCAGTTGTTGATGTACGTTGGTTGGAAAAATAAAAGCAAGAAACAAGAAGACATCAAGAGGAAAGAGAAGGTGGCTTGGGCAAATATAAGCACTGAGCGTGGGGTGACGGGTGGGTAGGTCCTGTTAAAAGGGCTAGGGGGAGGAGTGGGCACATGAGAAGGACCCATGGTGAATTTATTTAAATATGGTGATAGATGGTGAAAGTCACTCAGTCGTGTTCAGCTCTGTGATCCCATGGACTATACATACAGTCCATGGAATCCTCCAGGTCAGATTAATGGAGTGGGTAGCTGTTCCCTTCTCCAGGGGATCTTCGCAACCCAGGGATTGAACCCAGATCTTCTGCATGGCAGGTGGATTCTTTACCATCTGAGCCACCAGGGAAGCCCCAATACAGCAACATAAAACCTAAATTCATTGTCAAAGCAGCGTGAGTCAATCTGGGCTGCCGTAGAAGAATACCATCAACTGGCCAGCTTCAGCAACAAACACTCATTTCTCACAGTTCTGGAGACTGGAAGCTCAAGCGTGGTAGGCCCTGGCTGAGAGTTCTCTTCCTGGTTCATGGACAGCTGACTTCTCGTCTCCTCACGCTGTGAAAAGACCTAAGTGTACACGCCCGCCACAGTGGGGAAGTGCCTCGGGTCGAACAACGTGAGCTGAAGCTCCTAGATGAGACTAGCGCCGGGTGTCCCTGGACTGTGGAGAGACCGGGAAGGCTCAGGGCTCGTGTGAATTGGGATGGGAACCCAACCAGCAGAGACCTTTTTCTTATCCTTTTTTGGTGAGGACATTTAAGTTATTCTCTCTGAGCAAATTTCTGTTATATTAGTTACAATACAGTGTCAACAACTGAAATCACCAGGTTTTCCACTAGATCCTCAGATCTTATTCACCTTATAACAAAAAGTTCACACCCTTTGACCAGCCCTGCCTATTCCCTCGCCCTCAGCCCCTGGTAACCACCACCACCACTCTGCTCTCCATTTCCATGAGTTTGACTTTTGTTTTTAGATTCTACATGGAATTGACACCATCCATGTCAATTTATTTATCTTTCTCCGTAAGGCTTATTTCACTTAGCATGATGCCCTCTGGTTTCATTATTCATGTAGTTGCAAATGACAAGATTTCATTCTTTTTTTAAGGCTGAATAATATTCTATTAAAAAGATATAATATCTATGTGTGTACATAAATGTTATATATATATATATATATAATGTTTTCTTTATCCATTCATCCATCAACACTTAGATTGTTTCCATACCTTGGCTATGGTGACCATGCTGCTGTCAACTAGGATCTCTTTGAGTCAATGATTTATTTCCAGAAGTGGAATTGCTGGTTCACTCTATTTTTCATTTTTTGAGGAATCGCTATACTATTTTCCATAGTGGCTACGCCAGTTTACACTCCCACCAAGAGAACACAAGTGTTCCCCTTTCTCCTCATACTTGCCAGCACTTGTTATCGCTTGTCGTTTTGATAATAGACATCCTAACAGATGTGAGATGAGGAGAGTCTTCAAAGCGCAGCAGAGAAATCATAAAAAGACTACCTCACTTTACCAACACAAAAATTAAAGTCACAGAAGTTAAGTGATTTGTGCAAGGTCAGAAAACCAGAGAGCAGCAAGTGTGGGGCAGTGGGGAGCCACTGGGCTTCAAGCAAAGGGACAGGGTGAGAACAGAAGGCTGTAGGAAAGCGGATTTGGAACCCAGAAGGGTCAGGGGTGAGAGCAGGCAAAGTCAGGGAGACCCAGACATCAGCCGGGTTGGGGTCATGAAAACAGAGAGTAACAGGAGCACAGATTGACTTGGTGACTGGGGATAGAGAGGGAGAAAGAGCAAAATAATGACTCAGCTTCTGAGTTTGAGCAGTTTGTCAAATGGTGCTTGTTTCCAGGAAAGTGGAGTAGAATAAATCATAAAGGACTCGAGCTCTGAGTCTGGTTCAAAGGTGGGGTCATTCCGAGGAAATCAAGCAGGAGCCGTGTATGGCAGGCTGGAACCAGGAGACAGGAGGAGAGATCTTGCAGCCAGTGAGGGCTGCCCTGCGTCTTTAGAAACAGAGACTCTCACCTCCGCCTTCCAAGCCTCACTGGGTGAGAATGGAGGTCTGGCTCCAGAGCTTGCCCCTTGCTTGGATTTCCCTCATTCTTAAATTCTCTGGCCTTATCTTTCCTATTATGGGCCCCACGCTCAGATCCCTTGTTAAGCTGTGTGCACAATCTCCTCTGCATTACTAACCTTGAACATCACCCTCTGTGCACGTAGGCTTCAGTGACACGTTTCTGTATGAGAACAAGGCACGCTGCACCCAGGTCTCCCCTGGGCCCCTCACCCTACCGTGACCCCTGTGGTGACCTCATTGACAGTGGCCCCTGCAGTGATATGTCCAGACCTCTTCTGTGCCTCTGATCTCCATTTCTAATTGCTGGTTGGACCTCTCTCCCTGGATATCTCAACAGGAGCTTCAATTCAATATGCCCCCAGTAGAATGATTTATCTTAAATTGCGGGTCATTTTTCCTTTCTGTTTTCCTGATAGCCTCTTCCCATTCTTGTCATCCAGAATCCTGGTCCCATCTCCCCTCAGCCTCCAAAGTCACGGAAGTCTGTTACCAACAGCGCCCCCCCCCCCACATGCACATCTCCATTCCCACTGCTGTCTTGGTTCAGGCCTCAGCAGTTCCCTTCAAGACTCCTGCAAACCGTCCCCATCCCTCCCAATCTCTCTCCTTCATGCTGCAGAGAGAATGGGTCTTCTTCAAAGACTTGTTGAGATGGCTTTTCATCTCCTTGAAGACAAAATCCAGCCTCCTAAACATGACATACACTACATACACAGGGGTCAGGAGCTGACACCCATTGTTTTATTTGCTCTATCTTTTCCTGGAAGGCACTGTCCCTCTAGTCTGCCAGGAAAACTAATACTTATCTTTTTGGTGACTTTTCCTTTGAGAACCACCTCCTTACCCTGACTAGCCATAGTTAAGTGCTTCCTCTCTGTTTAATGCCAGGGCTCCAACAGACTTGACACTTATCAGAGTATTAAAATTATCGGCTCCCCTGTCAGCCCCCTGTTTTGTGATTTGCTCTATCTTTTCCTGGAAGGCACTGTCCCTCTAGTCTGCCAGGAAAACTAATACTTATCTTTTTGGTGACTTTTCCTTTGAGAACCACCTCCTTACCCTGACTAGCCGTAGTTAAGTGCTTCCTCTCTGTTTAATGCCAGGGCTCCAACAGACTTGACACTTATCAGAGTATTAAAATTATCGGCTCCCCTGTCAGCCCCCTGTTTTGTGTTAATAGTCCCAACATCTAGCTCCATGTCTGGTATAGGTCATGCACGTAACAAAAGTAGATCAAAGAGAAAGAATGAATGAAGAAATGAAACAGTGTTTCACACCACTATGCCACAATTCGTGGTCCAGTCCTTAAACTGTGTCCAACTCTTTGCAATTCAAAGGCAATTTGTTCTTCCAATTTGGCTTTTTGGAAGAAACAGAAGTCCCCTCAAGGTGAGTCAAGCCAAGGGGTTTTGTGGTGGGGACACACAGGCAATGACTGGGTATCTCATGGAAATCTTAGAAGGGGAAGCTGTCTCTAAACTGGGCCTTCATGGGGGCAGAGCTGCGAGTGGCTTGGACTCAGGGTATTTGGGAGCCAAGGAGCAATAGCTCAAAAGCTCTCCTCTGGAGCCTCCCTGCTCATACACCTCAGCTCACTCCACTTGTCTGTGCCTTTGTCTGTCCTGCCTCTATTTTCTGGACATCTTCCCCACCATTTCCTGAATGCTTTTCAAAGGTCCTATTTAAACACTAAGAGAGGGATTCACACTGACCAGCTCGTCTTTTCAACAGTCCTCAGGTTGACGGACATCTTTTACTCTTCATCTAATCAGCTATGCGCACGAGTGTCAAGGGTATTTGATCAGCATTTTGTAGGATAGAAGGAGGCAGGATCAGCCTTAATAACAACAATAGCTAACCTGTCTGCAGTACCTGCTGTGTGCCTTACACAACTCTAAATACTTGACATACATTGTAACATTACTTTAGTTTTTACCCTATAGGGTAGGCACTATAATCACAACTTTTTCAGTTGGCAAAATTAAATATTATAAGTCGTGGAGTTGTTTCTCTATACTGTACCACCCCAGAGAGAGGTTGTGCGTCTGCAATGCTTCCATATCCTAACCTCTTCTATCCTCTTCAGCCCCTCAACCTGCAGAGATTCATGCTCTCATTTTATTTATCCAAAGAGCTTTGTTTAAATGTTCCATGGTCCAAACAAAACCATCCCTACTCTTTCTCCCCTCCCCCACTTACCCAAGTCCAGCCCCACTCGCTTCACCCCCAGCTCCCTGCCCTTCTCTTCACCTGATCCCAGAAAGTCTCATTTATTGGGTAAGTCCTGCCATTATTAGAGGGGTCTTTCCTCCAGAACAGATTTTGTGTTCTTCTGGTCACAATAGAATAAAATTTCAAGGCATTGAGAGTGAGAGATTCTTCAAAGGGTTTCACAGTCTCTGAAGACTCAATTCCTACATGCAGTTTCCAGGATGCCAAAAGGGGGCCCTCTTAATCATCCAATAATCCTAAACCCTGATGAGGACGCATGGTCTTCTCCAGGGTTTACAGCTGGGCCTCTGATGGGATAACCAGTCTACCTTTCTGTTCCTTTTCCCAGAGCCCAAATACAGGCCCAATTAATTGAAGTTCAGTTCAGTTCACTTCAGTCATTCAGTTGTGTTCAACTCTTTGTGACCCCATGGATTGCAGCAAGCCAGGCCTCCACTCCCAGAGTTCACTCAAACTCATGTCCATTGAGTCAGTGATGCCATCCAACCATCTCATCCTCTGTCTTCCCCTTCTTCTCCCACCTTCAATCTTTCCCAGCATCAGGGTCTTTTCAAATGAGTCAGTTCCTCACATCAGGTGGCCAAAGTATTGGAGTTTCAGCTTTAACATCAGTCCTTCCAATGAATATTCAGGACTTATTTCCTTTAGAACGGACTAGTTGGATCTCTTTACAGTCCAAGAGACTCTCAAGAGTCTTCTCCAACCCCATAGTTCAAATGCATCAATTCTTCAGTGCTCAGCTTTATAGTCCAACTGTCACATCCATACATGACTACTGGAAAAACCATAGCCTTGACTAGATGAACTTGTTGGCAAAGAAATATCTCTGCTTTTTAAAAAGCTGTCTAAGTTGGTCATAAGTTTTCTTTCAAGGAGCAAGTGTCTTAATTTCATGGCTGCAGCCACCATCTGCAGTGATTTTGGAGCCCCCCAAAATAAAGCCTGTCATGTTTCCACTGTTTCCCCGTCTATTTGCCGTGAAGTGTTTGGACCGGATGCCATGATCTTAGTTTTCTAAACGTTTGAGTTTTAAGCCAACTTTTTCACTCTTCTCTTTCACTTTCATCAAGGGGCTCTTTAGTTCTTCTTCACTTTCTGCCATAAGGGTGGTGTCATCTGCATATCTGAGGTTATTGATATTTTTCCCAGCAATCTTGACTCTAGCTTGAGATTACAAACTTATTTTGCCTTATTTGTCAACCAAAGAGATGAGTTTCTTCCTAACCTCTATGTTAAAAAAAAAAAAATCCAATAAACAAGATCTTTAAATCAAGGAAATTTAAGCAAGAGTCTAGAAAGTGCTACTCTGAGTACAAATACAGAAGGGCAAAGTAGTTGCTTTTTTTTTTTAAATTTCAAATCTGTTATTGCTTTTGTTTCCCTAAGATGGAAACATGGAAAAAGCAGCCATCCCAGGCACCTTTGGGGCTTTCCTGAGCAGCCCCAAAACAGTGTTGTCAAATTAATAGCAATTAGAATCATTGCTTAAACAACTTATCATTTATATCTAATTACCATGCACTACAATAAAAATTATCATGACAGATTCATTTTGTTGTAAGCTTTATTTAATTACAATCATTAACTTCCGTGTTTTTGTCTTAGTTTACTGTTTGTTATATATATTGCCTGTTCAGAACTGAAAACATTTAAGAAACTAGTAGCTCTAGGGCTATATTGGGGTCTCTCTCTCTCTCTCTTTCATAAAGTAGCGTGGTAAAGGCTTGCTGCCTTCTGTCTTGGTCAATTTGTAACAGAGTCCTGTGGGATGCAGCCCTTAGCATGCAGCCATTGCTGTTGGCCATTACCCTGCAGCCCGATATCCTTCATGGCCCTGCTCAACCATTGGTTGGTGCCACAGTGGCCCTTCCCACAAGTGACCAACTGTCAGAGAGCAACCGTTAGTGGTCCTTCTCAGTCACTGGTCAGTGCCACGTGGGCCCCTCCCACAAGCAACTGTCAGTGAGCTACCATTAGTGGCCTGTCCAGTCAACTGTAGGCCAAGTGGTGGTCCTCAGGTGGAGAGTGAGACTAGAGGTGGATCCTGGCTTCTCCTGGGGCTCATCCTGCCTAGGGCCAGTGGGTGAACAGGGTGGCCCAGGAAACAGGCTGAAGGTGGTGTTCTGCAGGCTCCAAAGCCCCCACCAAGGCTGCCCTCTGGCCGGGCCCAGGCCCTGAGGTGGCAGTGAACCTCTCCCCCATCCCCGCCTCTGCCCCCTCATGGAAGCCACCATCTGCATAGAGCGCAGTCTGTGGGATTGACCCCTGCCTCTGGGCAGCCTGAGGAGCCTGCGAGGGGGCTGTGTCCCGGGCGACTCGCTCCTTCATGGATTCCATTTGGTCAGGGTCTGGGAACCTGGCCCTGAGGGAGCCGCCAGCTGACTTCGGCCTCCTCTCAAGCCAGGACGGGACCTCAGAGAATGAAAGTCGCGCCTGTCGTGCCTGAGGGCCTGGTCATTTCTCCTCAGAACCAGGAATAACACTTGTTTAGTGCAGATTTACAAGAACATCATTACCTGACCAGGACTTGACCTCAGGAAAGGCTCCACGACACCAAGGAGTTTAGACACCTCATCATGCCCCTCCCTCCCCTTTCCTAGAAAAGGGCTCTGCTGAGAGCTTTGGGGGAGTCTGGGGTTTAGGAGCTGAGCCACCTGTCTCCTGGGGGCCCCTACACTAAATCTTCCTCTGCACCCAAAGCAGACATTTCAGTATCTTTCGGCCCCACTAGGCCATGGGGCCCAGAGACTTGTGTTTCGATAACACATGAAGGCAGAGACCCTGCCTCCACCCTCTAAAGTCCTTTCCCCACTCTGCGTCCTCCTCTAAGAATGTGGCTTCACAAACGGGAAGGAGACCCCAGGGTGACAGGGCAGCACGGGTGGAGTGGGGCCCAGTCTCCTGACCAGACTCGGATTGACGGGCCTGTGTCTGGGGATGGGATCGGGCCAGCATCTTGACCGAAGCTGCCATCCTGGGGGAGCCAGTCACTCTTTGAGCTCAGACCTGCCCAGCGGGACCTCGGCCTTCAGGGGAACAGGGCCGGCAGAATGCAGATGCCCCATCCTGGTTGCTATGGGCCTGCCTCACTGGGCAGAGGATACGCTGCTACTCGGTGGGAACTGAGGACCCAGCCCAGCGGAGGATGCTGCCTCCCCACGCAGATATAGAGGGGAGCCTGTGGGTGGGAGAGATGAAGGGGCGCCGAGTGGATGGCCTTGGTAGGCCAGGCGGGCTCTGGGGCAAGGCTGGGGACAGGGCAGGAATCCCCTACGGCCCGTGGCCAGTGACCCCGTTTAAAGTTGGGGTCCATACGGGGGATGCTGTGGCTTCCTCCCACGCAAGACCCATCCGGACCTGCCCCCTGTTCACTGGGCCTTAGCTGGCCCTCGAGGCAGGCACATACCTCAGGGAGCATCACTATACCCGGTTGGGGTCTCCCTCTCCGTGTCTCTTGCCCTGCCCTTTCAGTGTCTATCAATGTTTTCCTTCTTAGGTCCAATTCCTTTCCAGTCTCATTCTTTGCTTTCCACGGTCACAATTGCCTCTCTGGATTCATGCTAATATGTTAAGAGTATGAATAAACTCCATTTAATCCATTTCATTTGAGTTTAATTCACCAAATATTTATGAAGCAATAGCACATACCCAGCCCTAGAGGAAAAACTCGTTTAAACAAAATACAGCCCCTCAAGACTTTACACAACCAGCACGGTTTTTCCTCAAAGGAAAAATGAAAATTTTAAAATTTTAATAGTAGTTTATTTATGTTAATGTTCACTGGAAATCTAACAAGCACGGCAAATCGATGATTTTATGATTACTGTTGTTTAGGATGAGGCTAAAGAAGGTAGTACATACAAGTCTATTTAAAGAAAAATATTAAACAAAAAAAATGACAAGAATCTGTGCAGGTGATGCACTCATGTAATTGTTAGGAAAGAGAAGCTCAGTAATAAAGATGTGTATCCAAAGGCATGTACTCCATCCAAAGGGAGGAAAAAATTACTTCTGGCTTTGGGAATAAGGAAGGTGTCAGGGAGAAAGTGTCATATGAGATGGGCCTTCAAGGATCTCTCGGAGTTTTTCTGAGGTTATATGAAGTGGAGGCCACCCCACATAGAAGAAACTGTACACTAAGCCACACAAGTGATTAAAATAAACAGGGTCTGAGGAGCAGGAATGGGATGAAGGCTGAACAGTGAGGTTGGAAATAGATGATGAGGAGTCAAAAATTAAGGACTTCCCTGGCAATCCAGTTGTCAAGACTTTGAACTCTCACTGCCAAGGACCTGAGTTCAATCCCTAGTTGAGGAACTAAGATCCCCTAAGCTGTGTGGTGGGGGAAAAAATTCATTTTTGTTCTTTTTGCTGCTGTGACCTATGTAGATAATATATTAAAAGAAGCTCTCCTCAGAGTGTGGATCATCACAGCGAGGGCAAGAATAGTTGATGTAGGAGGCTGATTTGTTGGAATATGGCTGGCATCTAAAGCAATGACAGATAATAATATCAGAGAGCATCTTCTGAATAAGCACAGTCTGTGCATTGTGAAACTTTTGTTACCTAAGTGTGCACAGAGTCATGATGTCAAATGGATCAGAAAAGACCCCATGTGATCAGACATCTCCATGTGATGTCACCTGCAGTTCAGGAGACACAAGAGACGTGGGCTTGATCCCTGGGTCAGGAAGATCTCCCAGAGGAGGAAAATGGCAACCACTCCAGTAATCTTGCCTGAAAAACCCCATGGACAGAGGAGCCTGATGGGTTATGAGTCCAAAGGGTCACAAAGAGTCAGACATGACTGAGTGACTAAGCATGCACGCATGATAAGACTTTCAGCTTGTGAGGACCTTCACAATCTCTTTCTGGTCACCTCTGGCTCAGAGGTTAAAGCATCTGCCTGCAATGCGGGAGACCTAGGTTCGATCCCTGCGTCGGGAAGATCCCCTGGAGAGGGAAATGGCAACCCACTCCAATACTCTTGCCTGGAGAATCCCATGGACGGAGGAGCCTGGCGGGCTACAGTCCACAGGGTCGCAAATAGTCGGACACGACTGAGCGACTTCACTTTCACTTTTCCTCCACTTTGTCAAGTCTGCCTACCCATGCAGGTTCTACTCTCACTTTCACTTTGCCCATCAAACCCTTTTTCAGTCTCCCAGGCTTCTGTGAGCAAGTCTCATTCGTCGTTAGAGATTGTGGGACATTTCCTGGCTAAGGGAGAGTTTTTCACTGACTGCACCCAGCCGGGTTGATGCTCCTTTGCTGACTGGAATAGCCAGCTTGGAGCCTGCAGTGACCCAGGGCATGCTACTGGTGGCTAGGCGGCTGCCTTTGAGGCCTGAGGCTCCCTGTTGCTGTCTGGGAATAGTGACAGGCTCTGGAGCTCCTGGCGCAAAGTCTGTGTGGGCTGGTGCAGAGTCTAGGCTCTGCAGGAGCATGTTGGAGGCTGCCGCTTCAAAGTAATAGGCTTGACTTCAACGACACATATTTAAATGAGTTGTGGAAAAACAGGCACCCAGCAGCTATTTTTAATTTGTGTTAAAACTAGAACCAGAGTTGCTCATAGAATACTTTCTTTGGATACAGGAGATGAAGATTTTTTGAGCTCTACCATGGAGTTCCTTGGTGAACTATCTTCTCCCATCCTCAGCTTCCCCACTGTAAGGAAAACGGGTGACAGTTGAAGTTCTAAGACCCTTTCTGGCTCCGTCCTTCTCTATTTCTCCATCGCCTTGTTCTTGGTACAGCTTTGTTGCTTGTTCTTATGTTCTCACTCCTCCCTCAGATGCTGGGGGCAAACAGAGCACATCCATCCTGGTTTTTCCCTGCTGAGAGCCTCAGAATCCTTCTCAACACAGTGCTCAACCGCTGCAGCTGATCTGCTCTGTGTGCACGTGCAAGGTCAGCTTTGTCGTTCTGATTTGCTAAGGCTGGCAGAAGCAATCCATCCTGGTTTTTCCCTGCTGAGAGCCTCAGAATCCTTCTCAACACAGTGCTCAACCGCTGCAGCTGATCTGCTCTGTGTGCACGTGCAAGGTCAGCTTTGTCGTTCTGATTTGCTAAGGCTGGCAGAAGCATTTCTCTTCTCTCTCTATTTTTTAACCACTAAGAGGCCATAGAATCTACCCAAGCAGCTGGGAAAGCAGCAAGGTATTCATTTTAGATTAATTTACAGAAGCAAACTGGGAAATGCTTGTGCTGCTCCTTGCAACAAATTTGAATCTCTTAAAAGCTTGTATAAGCTGTAGAATATCCCCGTGGTAAGAAGTCTTTAATACTCACTGAAGGAAGGAGGAAGTTTGACTCCAAACGGCACCATAGTTTTAGCCTTATAACATATAATACCTCCAAGTAAAGGAAAAGTAACTCCAAGTAAAGAGGAATTCAAAGTTTACTCTTACGGGACCAGTCACTTGGGTTGAAACAATTCACTCTGATTTTTTAGACTCTATGGAGAAGAGCCATGAGTGATGGAGGCCATTAGAGGTCTGGAAGTCCACGCTCCTCTCGTCTACCCCTCTGCCTGTATTCTCTTGGGAGCTGGCCAGGGACCATGGGCAGAGGGATGGGGGCAAGAGAAAAGAAAGCCGGTACCAGGCCCTGGTGCCAGCATTTGCTTGGAAAGTTAATCAACCTCCCTGTGCCTTAGTTTCCTGATCTGTAAAATGGGGACTATACTAGTATCTCCCTCACGGAGTTGTTAAAAAGATGAATGGAAAACACACATGTAAAGTACCCAGCAACTGGCACATAATAAACTCAGTGAAGGTTAGATGTTAGTGGCAGTGCTGCCTAAGGCTATGTTAATTGAAGTGGAAGCCACTTTCTAGTCTTCCTGCTCCTTTTCGTAATTGTTCAGTTGGTCAGCCATGTCTGACTCTTTGCGACCCCATGGACGGCAACAAGCCAGGCTTCCCTGTCCCCCACCGTCTCCTGGAGTTTGCTCTAACTCTTGTCCACTGGGTGGAGTGACGCTGTCCAACCAACTCATCCTCTGTCACCTCCTTTCCTCCTGCCCTCAATCATTCCTAGCATCAGGGTCTGTTCCAGTGAGTCGGCTCTTCACATCAGATGGCCAAAATATCAAAATATTAGAGGTCCAGCTTCATCATTCGTTCCAATGAATATTCAGGGTTGATTTCCTATTCCTTAAATGGCTAAAAAGACAGGCTTTTTTTTTTTAAGCCTCGGTTTATTGTGGATTTTAAAGTTTCTGGCAGAATCACACAGGCCTTTTTTTTTTTTAAACTCTTCCTACAATGGTTATGATCTTGTGTTACACAAGAAAAAGACTGCTTTCACAACATAGGTTCCCTGGAGAATGCCCTATAGCCCCGCTGTTTCCTCTTCCTTAGGAGCTTCTACCATGGGAGCCCCGAAATTTCAACCTGGAAAACTCCTCAAATCTTCTGCAATTACCATCTTCTTTAGAATCTTAAGACTACAGGATTGTAACTGTCTGTTTTCTGAAGCTATAGAGACAGCAACTCAAGGAACAGATTTTCAAAAGGATACTTTATTTGATTAATTAGTCAATTCCCTTGTCGTAGATGTGAAATTACCCCTAAACCATCCAGACTGAGGAGACTTACAGTGAGAAGCAATGAGCTGCTGGGGTGGAACAATGGGAGTGCTGATTTGCATTGCAAATGAGCAACCAGCAGGCAAATGAATCCTTATGGGAAAGCCACTGTTATCATAAAAACTGCTTGCTTTGGGGAGACTGCAGTGTAAGGACAAACAGAATCAGAGCTGCATGAATCCACCCCAATACAGGATCTTAGAGAATTATCCAGGTAGCTCTCTCCGAAATTGCATATGTACACAACAAAATGCTTTGCTGGGCAATAGATAATATGTTTAAAACTAGACTCCACAATTATGGACTGAGTTATTTATGGTTGTCACTATAGCTATGATAGTTTGGAAATAAAATAGTCCGGCTTTTCTCTGTTTTTATTTGTAGGAAAACAAGTCATTCAAGCTTTTTAGTGATACAATGTGACTGGCTGTCGATGGCAGTTACAAATTTCAAGCCCTGCCAAGCACAGGAGTACCCAGAAGGGACATATGTTTTCTTGCTTTGTGTTCCAAATCTGCCTTAAAAACATGCAATTAAGTGAAGGCCTGATTTATATTTTCACGGAAAAACACAATAATGGCTCTGTTTTGTAGCTGTATTTCTATTGCTGCCTTTTCAAAAGAACTTGGCTAATGATCACTGGGTCTTTGCTCTCGGTCATGACGTATGAAAATTTGATGAGGTCTGTGAGATTTAAGAACTGACTTCTTAAATGCAATGGAAATTCAGTGAACATCATTGGTACTGCCACCCTGAAAAATCTTCTGTGGTTAGAATGTTCATTCACTTCCTTATTTTTGTGACAGTGGGAGAAGGGAGGCAGGAAGCAGGTGTATTTGTAACCAGGAAGCAAAGATGGAATGGAATGACCAGGATAACAAAGAGCAAACCTTGGAAGGTACCAGAGTCTGTAGGTGTGTCAGGAGAGTTAGTAGGAGGCAGGGTGAGTAGGACATTTTGGGGAGATGGAGGGATGGCTCTGGGGAGAAGTTATGAAGGGGAAAATCAAGGCTTTTTGGTCACATTTTATACTTAATTGAAAATTGCTGTAAAACATTTTATAAATTATATAGTCACCAGCTTTGATTTCACACCCTTCTTTAGTATTACTAATGATGGCACTCACTTTGTTTTCTCAGAAGCTTTTCTAGTAAATTTAAGATGAGAAGATGAATTAGAGTCTCTCTGGATTGGGGAGCCCCCTCCTGGGAAGGAGGCAATTTTTTGTTATTTGTTCTTTTCAGTAATGGAGGCAGAAAAAGATGAAAGGCCAATTTCACATAATAAGGTGGTTAGTGGACAGATCATGATTATGGTATAGATTTCAAGAAATTTTGAAGCTAGAGAGAAAAAATATTTAGGAACACTAGAAAGACAGAAGTTATGCAGTAAGGATAACATATCTGCAATACGTTTTTATTGCTGTGTACAAATCTAGAGCCACCACTTTCTAGGAATATGTTTTTAGGCTATAAATTTGAGAATAAATGTCTTATGTAATATATAGACTCATCAAGTATATTGTATCTTAAATACAATTGTAAAGGCTTCAGTTCAGTTCAGTTCAGTCGCTCAGTCATGTCCGACTCTTTGCAACCCCATGAATCGCAGCATGCCAGGCCTCCCTGTCCATCAACAACTCCCAGAGTTTACTCAGACTCACGTCCATCGAGTCAGTGATGTCATCCAGCCATCTTATCCTCGATCGTCCCCTTCTTTTCCTGCCCCTAATCCTTCCCAGCATCAAAGTCTTTTCCAATGAGTCAACTCTTCGCCTGAGGTCGCCAAAGTACTGGAGTTTCAGCTTTAGCATCAGTCCTTCCAAAGAAATCCCAGGGCTGATCTCCTTCAGAATGGACTGGCTGGATCTCCTTGCAGTCCAAGGGACTCTCAAGAGTCTTCTCCAACACCACAGTTCAAAAGCATCAATTCTTCGGCGTTCAGCCTTCTTCACAGTCCAACTCACATCCATACATGACTACTGGAAAAACCATAGCCTTGACTAGACGGACGTGTCAGCAAAGTAATGTCTCTGCTTTTGAATATGCTATCTAGGTTGGTCATAACTTTTCTTCCAGGGAGTAAGCATCTTTTGATTTCATGGCTGCAATCACCATTTGCAGTGATTTTGGAGCCCCCAAAAATAGTCTGACACTGTTTCCACTGTTTCCCCATCTATTTCCCATGAAGTGATGGGACTGGATGCCATGATCTTCATTTTCTGAATGTTGAGCTTTAAGCCAACTTTTTCACTCTCCTCTTTCACTTTCACCAAGAGGCTTTTTAGTTCCTCTTCACTTTCTGCGATAAGGGTGATATCATCTGCATATCTGAGGTTATTGATGTTTCTCCCAGCAATCTTGATTCCAGCTTGTGTTTCTTTCAGCTCAGCGTTTCTCATGATGTACTCTGCATAGAAGTTAAATAAGCAGGGTGACAATATACAGCCTTGACGTACTCCTTTTCCTATTTGGAACCGTCTGTTGTGCCATGTCCAGTTCTAACTGTTGCTTCCTGATCTGCATACAGATTTCTCAAGAGGCAGGTCAGGTAGTCTGGTATTCCCATCCCTTTCAGAATTTTCCAGTTTATTGTGATCCACACAGTCAAAGTCTTTGGCATAGTCAATAAAGCAGAAATAGATGTTTTTCTGAAACTCTCTTGCTTTTTCCATGATCCAGCGGATGTTGGCAATTTGATCTCTGGTTCCTCTGCCTTTTCTGAAGCCAGCTTGAACATCAGAAAGTTCACGGTTCATGTATTGCTGAAGCCTGGCTTGGAGAATTTTGAGCATTACTTTACTAGCGTGTGAGATGAGTGCAATTGTGAGGTAGTTTGAGCATTCTTTGGCATTGCCTTTCTTTGGGATTGGAATGAATACTGACCTTTTCCAGTCCTGTGGCCACTGCTGAGTTTTCCAAATATGCTGGCATATTGAGTGCAGCACTTTCATAGCATCATCTTTCAGGATTTGAAACAGCTCAACGGGAATTCCATCACCTCCACTAGCTTTGTTCGCAGTGATGCTTTCTAAGGCCCACTTGACTTCACATTCCAAGATGTCTGGCTCTAGATGAGTGATCACACCATCATGATTATCCAGGTCGTGAAGATCCTTTTTGTACAGTTCTTCTGTGTATTAGAGAATACAATATGAAAATTTTAAATAATATCATGTTTTCCCATAATATTCCAACCTTATGGGGAATAATTTTCAAATCTTTAAAAATTGTTTCTCACAAAAGACACATGTACTCCAATATTCCTCACAACACTATTTTCAATAGCTAGGACATGGAAGCAACCTAGATGTCTATCAACAGATGAATGTATAAATAAGCTGTGGTACATATAAAACAATAGAATATTACTCAGCCATAAAAAGGAACACATTTGCGTTAGTCCTAGTGAGGTAGATGAACTTAGAGCCTATTATGCAGAGTGAAGGAAGTCAGAAAGAGAAAGACTAATATTGTATATTAATGCATATATATGGAATCTGGAAAGATGGTACTGATGAATCTATCTGCAGGGCAGCAATGGAGATGCAGACACAGGAAACAGACTTGGGGACACAGGCAGGGAAGGAGAGGGTGGGAAGAATTGAGAGGGTAGCACTGAAGCATATACATTACCATATGTAAACTTACACTGCCAGTGGAAATTGCTGTATGATGCAGGGAGCTCATATCCAGTACTCTGTAACAACCTAGATGGGTGAGATGCGGTGGGAGGTGGGAGGGAGGTTCAAGAGGGAGGGGATATATATATATATATATATATATACCTATGGCTGATTCAAGTTGATATATGGCAGAAACCAAAACAATATTGTAAAGCAATTATCCTCCAATTGAAGATAAATACATTTTAAAAAATTGTTTCACCCTCTGGAAGTCCCATCTGGGGTGGAAGATTAGAAATCTCATGCTCTTAGAGGGCATTATCTTCTTGTTTGGTCTTATGGGTGAGCCTGGCACACTCACTGCTCTTGTGGACGTTGGAGAAGGCTTAGTCTAAGCAAGTGATAAATTAATTCAGGGTAATATCTTTTATTGGGGAGGAGAAATAGCCCCTCAGTTTGATGGAATCATCCTTTACATGATTTGAATACTGTTAGGGTCTTTCTCTTGATCAGTTTTTTTAAACATTACCTGCCAAGTTCCAGTCTTGCCAGAAGAGACTTACAGGGAAATTTTAAGTGGAAACTACAGCTGGAGTGTTTTCTCATTCTAGTGCTAGGGTTTCCAATTTTGTTCCTGAGTGAAAGCAAGTTAAAAAGTAATTATTGGGTCATTTAAGACAGAATGTGGCAGGTGCTTCAGTTTTACAAGATGGCAGATCTCCCTGTAGCCTGAGTTTTATGGTAAAGTCCACCACCCTAGAAGCTTGAGGTGATCACAGAAATTTCAGAAGATGATCCTATCAAGGAAATGCTGATTTTTCTGCTTTGCTGTCTTTCTCTGGCCTCGTGAGACAGTGCAAGAACATTAGAGCTGAGTTTGGCTCTATCCACTATGACAATGTATTCATTCTTTATAAGCCAGAAGTTTAACAATTTTTATTTATAAAGGCCAAACTCTCTGTGAACCTATGGACTGTAGCCCACCAGCCTCCTCTCTCCATGGGATTCTCCAGGCAAAATATTGGAGTGGGTTTCCATTCCCTTCTCCAGAGGATCTTCCCAACCCAGGGATCAAACCCAGGTCTCCTGCACCGCAGGCAGCTTCTTTACTGTCTGAGCCACCAGGAAAGCCCCCGCCAAACTGTTGAGATAATAGTTATAAGACTGGAGGGTGAGGTAGAAGCATTGACTGGGAGTCTGTTTATTGAACTAAGGATGGCCTACTGAAGGTCAATGAAATTCCCTAACTCCAAGAGTACCAAGAGTCTCTGGCAACAGCTTCAGAGAATTTACCCCAGAAAAAGGGGCCAGCTCCCCCAGGGTCTCCTCCTGGTTCAGCCTAGATGAAATGGACCAGGGAGCAAAGGATGTGACACAAGGCAGTTCTAATGCACTGGACTCCTGAGAGGGAAAAGAGCATCTTTGGAATGTGATCTGGCAAAATATTTTCAGTCTTTATTTTCTGCCTGCATCAGTCCAGTTCCTGAGCCCAAGTCAATGCTGTACTCTTCTTTCCTTCTACCGCCTTGCCACCTCTTCCTTCCAGCCCAGTTGGGCCAAGCCTGCCCCAGAGCTAGGGACTGAGGAATCAGCTGAACTGGAGTAGAGACTGGAACAACGAAGATTGGAATAGTCTAAGTGTTACTCACAGGCTCAGCTACCCATTGGCCTCCCATAGACAGAGGTATCACTGGTTTCCAGAAATTGCATTTTATGGGCATTCCTATTAGTATAATATGTTTTTAATTTATTTTCTTTTTGTTTTGATGAGATCGAACATCAAGTGACTCCTGAAGAGCTACAGCACTTAAGTGCACTCTTTCAGGTAGGAACAGAGCAGATGAGCTTTCTGATTCTCTTCTTGATGGTTGATTTTTCAGTGAAAAGTACAATCCTTTTAATTCCTATAAAATAGCATTGAAGAATAAATTCTCTGTAATTGTCACTTGTTAATGGAATTAGAAACAAATTGTGAATGCATCAGAGAAGTGAACAAAAGGGATAGCATGTTAGAAAGTGACAGAGTTCAAGGTAGGTCCAATTAGACATTCCATTCTTTGGACTCTTGCTCCCAGACTAAACAAAATGCAACTTGTTCATAGCTAATTATTTTTTTTTCCCTCCTAGGAGTATGAAAAGAGAGGAAGACAGCTGCTGGATATGGAAACTTTCAAATGCATAATGAAGCAGAGCATGAGGTCACAGAAGAAAGTAAATGGGTTTTATAAATGTTGAATCATTGAAACCACAGTTAAAACTTCAACTGTAGGAACCAATTAGGCTTGATGATCTATCTGCACAATCGCTCTCAGCTCTAAACTGTGATTTCTGCTGAGATCCAGCTGACTTAGTGAACAGTTTATATGGGAAAATATTTCTAAATTACTTAGTACACTAGGCCAACAAGACACGTAGAGACTTTTCTGGAAAAGGAGAAAAAGGCTCTTATTAGATCAATGATTCTTTGTATATGTGTGCTCAGTTGCTTCAGTCATTTGACTCCTTGTGACCCTATGGACTGTACCTGCCACGCTTTTCAGTCAATGGGATTTTCTAGGCAAGAACACTGGAGCGGGTTGTCATTTCCTCCTCCAGGGGATCTTCCCAAGCCAGGGATCAAACTTGAGTCTCCTGCATCTCCTGCATTGGTAGGTGGATTCTTTACCAATGAGCCATCATGGATATGGGTTGTTCCCAAAGAGTCTGGGCATTTTTCCCACCCCCAAACTGCTGGAATTAGGATTTTAAATATTCTCTCTGCCATTTTAGTTGCCTGGTTTTTGGCCCAGAGTATGAAATCTTATTGAATATTTTAGTCCGTTCAGGCTATAAAAATGCCATGAAAAGAGTGGCTTATAAATGACAAGTCTTTATTTCTGACAGTTCTGGAGGCTGGAACAAGGTCAAGGTGCCCAAAGTGTCTGGTGAGGGTCCTCTTTCAGGTTGCAGACTTCTCATTGGATCCTCCCAGGGAAGAAGGGGGCAAGCGAGCTCTCTGGGGTCTCTTGCATAAGATCACAAATCTTATTCTTGAGGACTCCATGTTCATGCCCCAAGCATTAACCTCCCAAAGGTCCCACCTCCTAATACCATCTCACTGGGCATTCGGGTTTCAACATATGAACTGGAGTGGGACACAAACATTCAAGCCATAGCAATGAATAGGCTATATTCACAAGATAAAATGCAGGCTATATCAAGAGATGCTGCTTACACTCTACTTTCTAAGGTTTCATTGCATCTTAAACTGTAAAAAAAAAAAAAAAAAAAAATCAAGGTAAAGTTCTACAGTCTTGTCCCTGGAGTTTGAACAAAACCCCACCATTGTCAAACTAAGCAGATGAGGTCCCTAACGCCCCTTCTACGTTACAAAGTGTCCAGTTTTGATGGCTACAGTAGAAGTTTAAGTGTGCTTAGAGTTTCATCCACTGTGAAGTGATCATTAAATAGCACCTACCTTTAAAAAATATCTACTCCATACGCATAATGTTAAACAGAAAACCTTCTTTGGGGTAGAGAGAGGAATGTTTTTAATAGATTTTTATCAGGTATTTTAGACATTAACACACTGTAAATGAACTATACTTCAATAATATAAATTTGAAAATAAAAATAAAAATTATCAGGTGTTTTAACAATATCCCAGATCTTTTTAACCAAAGGAGTCTGATTGCCTACATTTTTAGCATGCCTGCCGGCCTAGTCAGGCATCTCGTTCTTTCTCCTCTGATTCATTCACTCACTCAGTCACTCATTCTTTCAATAAATATTTACCTGTGGCACACAGTCAGCCAAGACATGGTCTCTGCCCTTAGTCAGGTCAGAGCTGGCCTAGAATTCAGTCTGGGTGCTATGGGAACATCTAAAGCAGAGCAGGAAGCCAGGAAGTTCTCCTGGAGGAGATGAACCCTGGGCTGAGTTTTCAGGGGCCCCATGTGAAGGGTGAGCATTTCTGATGTGAGTGGCATTGAAGAATGATGGTCTCACTCCAAGCTCTGGGGTTGCCTTGGGGAGCAGAGAAGGTGATGTTCTATTTTCCTATTTCCTTATCTTCCCATGTGCTGTTTCCTTATCTAGAATGTTTCCCTCCCATTTTTTGCCAGAGTAACAATCCTCTCTGTTTTCTGATTTTTCTTTATATTCCCAGAATTCAGGACCATGCCTGGCATGTACAGGTGCCCAAATAAATGCTACTGAATGAGTGAATGACTTTAAGGCAATGTAGTCATCATGGACTCAGTTGAGTATGTCTTAGCAGAAGGAGAAGGGGATAACAGAGGATGAGAGGGTTGGATGGCATCACTGACTCAATGGACAGGAGTTTGAGCAAACTCTGGGAGACAGTGGAGGACAGGGAAGCATAGAGTGCTGCAGCTCATGGGGTCACAAAGAGTTGGACATGACTGAGCGCCTGAACAGCAGCAATTTTCCTAGAAGTAGCTGCTGCTGCTTTTAAGTTGATGGTGGTCTGCAGTTTCCTGTAACACAGAGGTTATCTTTTGCACTACATTGCTGACTCACCACAACCCCAATAGGCAGCAAATGCCATGAGGGCATATCTTTCAGCTCTGAAGCCACAACATCCAGCACAAAGCTTGGCACACCACTGGTGCTCAACAAGTGAGCAATGTGAGGCGGCAGTGGTCCAGTGTCCCTCACGTAGTCATGCGAAGGCAGTTCCCCGGGCAGAGGCAGAGGCTGTTCATGTAAACACAGGCTTCCCAATCCGCTCTGGCTGATGGAAGAAGCTGGGCATCTCTGGGCAGTCACAATGCTGCAAGGCCAAGGGGTGGTCCTGTGACAGCCGGTGCACTGCCTGAGGGCCCCCTCCCACCGTGGCCCTGGCCTGCTGGTGGTGGCTAGGCAGACCCATGCCTCTCCCAGACTCTGTTCTGTGGCGACAGGGGAGAACCAGGTGGGCAGCCTGAGCCCAGGCAGTGACTGCCCTCCTCTTGAGCTTTTTTGTTTTCACTTCCCTCTCTGGTCCTAGTCTCCCAGGAAGTCACCCCTCTAGGTGTTTTGGTCTGTTTTCATTCTAAAAGTATTTGTTACAAACTACGTGCATAGTATTGTCTTGTTGCCATGGTAATGTCTGCACTGTAAGCCACACCCAGGAGTGCAGAGCATGTCTCCTTGGGAGCAGACTTAGAGGGAACTGGGCTGACCTTAGTCTACAGCCAGGGTCTCTCCTCCTGACCCCTACACTGACACTGGGTATTGACTCACCATGGAGTGATGCCCTGGTGTCTTGGAGATCAGGTATCATCTCTTTTTCTCCATTTTAGTGTCATTACTGTGCAAAGGCAAACACCCCTGAGACTTGTAAGAGAAAAACCAACATCTCACTCCCCAAAAATAGACATAAAACCTGACCATCTCTAGAGAAGCTGCAATTATGGAATCCTGGGTTTTGAGAGGACTTGAAAGGTCATATATTACCTCTTCAGTGCACAAAATCTCTTTTCTGTGAGTCAGGAGCCAGCATCTGCTTGAATACCTTAAGTTAAAGGCAACTTCAGCTAAAGGTAGCCCATTTCCCATTTCAAGGTTGGAGAGCTCTGACCTTAATTTTTCTCCCTTTATTAACTGCAATTGGTCTGTCTTGACTTTCTACCCATTAGCCCACTTTCTAATCTTTTGAACCATTCTATAAGAATACACAGAAGAACTGTACAAAAAAGATCTTTGCGACCAAGATAATCACGATGGTGTGATCACTCACCTAGAGCCAGACATCTTGGAATGTGAAGTCAAGTGGGCCTTAGGAAGCATCACTGCGAACAAAGCTAGTGGAGGTGATGAAATTCTCGTTGAGCTGTTTCAAATCCTGAAAGATGATGCTATGAAAGTGCTGCATTCAATATGCCAGCAAATTTGGAAAACTCAGCAGTGGCCACAGGACTGGAAAAGGTCAGTATTCATTCCAATCCCAAAGAAAGGCAATGCCAAAGAATGCTCAAGTATGGATGTGAGAGTTGGACTGTGAAGAAAGCTGAGCGCTGAAGAACTGATGCTTTTGAACCGTGGTATGGAGAAGACTCTTGAGAGTCCTTTGGATGGCAAGGAGATCCAACCAGTCCATTCTGAAGGAGATCAGCCCTGGGATTTCTTTGGAAGGAATGATGCTGAAGCTGAAACTCCAGTACTTTGGCCACCTCGTGCGAAGAGTTGATTCACTGGAAAAGACCCTGATGCTGGGAGGAATTGGGGGCATGAGGAGAAGGGGACGACAGAGGATGAGATGGCTGGATGGCATCACCGACGCAATGGACAGGAGTTTGAGTAAACTCCAGGAGTTGGTGATGGACAGGGAAACCTGGCGTGCTGCGATTCATGGAGTCGCAGAGTCAGACACAACCGAGCGACTGAACTGAACTGATGAGTTATCCATTCCTAGCTACTCAGTAACTTAAAGCTACGTATTATTTCACAATTTTTGTAAGTTAGGCATCCAGTTGTGGCTTAGCTGGACTCTGTTTCAAGGTGTCTCATGGGGCTGCATCAAGGTATTAGTTATGCTAGGGTCTCATCTGAAGGCTTGACTAGGGAACAGTGCACTTCCAAGGACACATGACTGTTGTCAGGATTCAGTTTCTTGCAGGTTGTTGGACTAAGGCCTCAGTTCCTTGCTGGCTGGCTGTCCATTTTCATGTAAGCATCTCTACATGGCAGCTCACAGCATGGCCACTGGCTTCCTCAAAGCCAGCAAGGGAGAGAGAGTCTACGGGCAAGACAGAAGTTATGGTCTCATATAACCACAGAGGTGACATCCCCTTAGGGGTGACGTATTCAACTAGCTACCAGCAGTTACTCAAGGAGTGGGGGTTGGTATTCATCAGCCATGAATACCAAAAGGCAGGGATCATGAGGTCAATCTGCCAGGACTGCCACACAGAAGAAATCTACTTTCTTCCCCACAGAATCATCCTTCTAATACTTGAAAGTAACTTTCACATCTTTTCATCTTGGCTATAGTCAAGTGAGTATCCTTCCTATCCCAGCCATTGTCCTCAGAACTTGCTATGCTGCTTGCAATGTCAAAGTGGAGCCCCTAGACAGAGTTCACGTCTCTGGCTGGAGCTGTCCCAGGTGCAGTGGGACCTCCTGGGAACATGAGCACTGGCAGACCTGCAGCTCCTTCTACTAATTAAGGCTTGATTTCAAAATAGAAGTTCTAGAAGTCCAGTCTTTCACTGCAGAAGAGTTTTGGTATCAGTGCACTGAATTCAGATTAAGAGTCCTCTTAATGTTTTAGAGTGAATGTTCCAGAGTTCTTTGAGTATTATGTATTTTTGAATATGAAATTTTATAAATTGGAAAAATGAAGATTTTCTCCTCCTCCTGTATCCCCCCACCCACGCACCAATCTAGTGAATAGCTTACTCTAAAGACATTTTTTTTCTCTCTAGAATATTAAACAAATAGAACAACTTTTCATGAAAATAGACTATGAAGCAGTGGGCAGAATTCAGTGGGTAAGCTGGGTTGTGTTTTGTGAGTCAGACTTGAAGTTACTGAGAAAAGGGTATAAAATGTTTGTTTCTGAGCCTTTCTGGAATATCCTATGCCCCTTAGTACATTTGCCAATTTGAAGGTGAACCAAGGGGACATACACATTCACAATTTTCAAGCTCTTGTATATCAGGTTAACTAGGAATGTCAGTAGCTCAGGCAAGTCCTGAGAAGGCTTTCCTAAAACCAGGGAATGAAGGACACAGTTGCTGCATTGCGTGCATGCATGCTAAGTCGCTTCAGCTGTGTCTGATTCTTCGGACTGTAGCTTGCCATTCTCTAGGCAAAAAAACTGGAGTGGGTTGCCATGTCTTCCTCTAGGTGATGTTCCCAACCCAGGGATCAAAACCTGTGTCTCTTCTGTCTCCTGCATTTATCTCCTGCAGGTTCTTTACCACTAGTACCACCTGGGTATCTGCTACCTTTCATGCATGCTAAGTCACTTTGGTCGTGTTTGATGCTTCGTGACCCTATAGACTGTAGCCTGCCTGGCTCCTCAGTCCATGGGGATTTGCTACCTTACCCAAAAGCAAAAATGAAACACCAGTGAGCAAGAAACCCTATGAACAAGTGACACCTAACGATAATCAGATCCCTGACATACACGGAAAGTATTTCGAACAAGGACAGCCACAGAATGATTTTTCTACAAATACTATCATCATCATCATCATCATCATCAATGTTTCCCAATTTGGATCGTATAATAATGAGCTGAGACATCTGCCAATGAAATTCTCTGCCATTGTGCATCAGTAGCCTCCTATTACTCTAGGATGAATTAAGTTCTAAAGTGACAAGTTGAGTCACATTCACCTCTATTCAGAACTTTGACCAATCCCCTAATCAAAGCAAATACAAGTGTTTTCACTGTCATCTGATTTGAAAGGGAACAGTCAGGATTCCAGGGAAGAGAAGGAAAGACTCTAGTGAATTAGGGCTTTGCGGGAAGTGGAGAGAAAATGGAGATGTTCCCAGGCCTTTTGGGCACTCCCATCCTTCCCTGTGACCACTGGTCTGCTCTTCCCTACATGCACTGCTGAGAACTCAAATGAAGCCAGGTCCTGGTGGGTCAGAACTGTGCAGTCAGACCGACATGGCTCAAGTCTGAGGCAAGCCACTTACTAGTTGCTTGATCTGTGTGTATGTGCTAGTTGCTTAAGAAGGTGAAAGTGAAAGTCAGTGGTGTCAGTGTCGTCTGACTCTTTGCAATCCCATGGACTATACAGTCCACGGAATTCTGGCCAAAATACTGGAGCAGGTTGCCATTTCTTTCTCCAGGGATCTTCCTGATCTGGGGATCGAACCAGGCAGGCCTCCTGCGTTGCAGGCAGATTCTTTACCATCTGAGCCACCAGGGAAGCCCCTGTTTGATCTTAGGCAGATAATTTCGTCTTTCTAGGTTTGAGTTTCCCGTTTTGTAAAATGAGAGCAATAGCACTTATCTCATCCAGTTATGGCAAGAATGGAGGTGAAGGTCCACATTAAATGAAACAGGGTATGATCTCAGTCACCACCATCCTCATCATCATCTTTAGAGAGACTGGGCAGGGAAGTGAGCCCAGACACTCAGTAGCACACTTCCAGCCCCAGCCCAGCTAGTGCGCCCCAGTTATTAGCCCCAAGTTTTTGGCAGCCAAGTTCATGCCGATGACCTAGTTCATAATATTTACCTCATGTCCATGCCTGATGATGAGAATTTTTGAAAGCCAAAAAGGCAGCAGACATTTAATGAACTTTCCCTTCTTCCCCAGGAGGGCTTCTGCACGTATTTGCGGCTAGTATATTCAGAGCAGGCTGACGCTCGGGCTCGACAGCAAGAGGCTTCCTTCCAGCTGCCTGCTGTGCTGCAGGGGCTGTCGTACGGGGGTCCCCGTGCTGCGCATTCTCGCTGTGCCTGATGACACCTTAATCACGATCAGAGAAGATGGAGCCATTTATTTCTGGTCCCTGCAGCTGAAGTTGAAAAGAAGAAAGCGGGTTTTTGTATGTGATTCTCATTTGATAAGGATGCTGAGTGCTCCAGTTTGATTTTATTTGCTATTTTAAACTGCTCCTTGAGTGGCATGATTACAGAAATTGTGTCCTTGAATATAATATATTCATGTTGGATTTTGCCAGTCTATGGGATGCAAATATGATCTGTATATGTAGGACAAGATAATTCTTCATTCCGCTGCTAAAATCAGATGGAGTGATGAATTACACATGATTCCATCATGTAATTTATCATGTCTTAATGAATGACAAATGGAAAAGAATTTTTCGTTTTTCTCTCTGTTAATGGTTCTTTCAGTTTAGGTAGTTCTGGGAGAACTTACTGAATCACAGAATCAGAAATTCAGAAGGCAAGAAGCATTTGGGAAGTACACTTAGGAATAACAGTACCTGACCCATTACAGAATAGAGTCTAACTTTGAAGTCTTTCTTTAATTACATCTTTCAGCAAATAGTTGAGCTCTTGTCGATGCTCAGGTTCTCTGCTGGGTGCTGGGAATAGACGCCCATTTCTGCCCTCAGGAAACTTATCATCCACCTAGTAGTTATAGCTAAACTATACCCCTCAGGCTGCCAAATAAACCCTCCCTAGAAGTGAAGCAGTCCTGTCTGACTCTTTGTGACCTCATGGGCTGTAGCCTGCCAGTCTCCTCTGTCCATGGGATTTTCCAGGCAAACTGGAATGGGTTGCCATTTCCTTCTCCAGATGATCTTCCCAACCCAGGGATCGAGCTTGGGTTTCTCACATTCTAGGCAGACGCTTTACCATCTGAGCCACCAGGGAAGGAGAGAATAAAGTCAGTCCCTCAAGTCTATGCAGCAAGTTCTCTATACAGGCAAACCTTGGTTTACTACATTCCACAGATACTGTATTTTTTATAAACTGAAGGTCTGTGGCAACCCTGTATTGAGCAAGTCTATCAAGGCTATTTCCCCAACAGTATTTGCTCATTTGTGTCTCTGTGTCACATTTTGGTAATTCTTGCAATATTTCAAACTTTTTCATTATTATTGTATCTGTTGTGGTGATCAGTGATCAGGGATCTTTGATGTTACTATTGCTTAAAGATTACTACTCACTGAAGGCTCAGATGGTGGCTAGCATTTTTAACAAAGTATTTATGTATGTATGTATTTTTAATGGAAGTATAATTACTTTACAGTACTGCATTGGTTTCTACCAAACATCAAAATGAATCAGCCATAAATTTACCCATGTCCCCTCCCAAGAAAGTATTATTTAATGAAGATATGTACATTGATTTTTTTAAAAACACTGCACACTTAATAAACTATCAGCATAATGTAAACATAAGGTATGGATGTGAGAGTTGGATTGTGAAGAAGGCTGAGCACTGAAGAATTGATGCGTTTGAACTGTGGTGTTGGAGAAGACTCTTGAGAGTCCCTTGGACTGCAAGGAGATCCAACCAGTCCATTCTGAAGGAGATCAGCCCTGGGATTTCTTTGGAAAGAATGATGCTGAAGCTGAAACTCCAGTACTTTGGCCACCTCATGTGAAGAGTTGACTCATTGGAAAAGACTGATGCTAGGAGGGATTGGGGGCAGGAGGAGAAGGGGACGACAGAGGATGAGATGGCTGGATGGCATCACTGATTTGATGGACATGAGTCTGAACTCTGGGAGTTGTTGATGGATAGGGAGGCCTGGCGTGCTGTGATTCATGGGGTCGCAAAGAGTCGGACATGACTGAGCGACTGAACTGAACTGAACTGAACTTTGTCTGCACTGGGAAACCAGAAAATCCACATGACTCACTTCATCACAGTGGTCCACAATATCTCCAAGATGTACCTATACTTGAAGTTTGTAAAAGGAAACTGAAGAAAACTGTATAATTTTGAGAATGGACCAGAGTGGCTTGAGACAATTGAAATTGTCCTATCATTAAAAAGGTGTATTTTTGTACATTTCCATCCTTCTACCCTTTAGGACAAGCCCATTATTCAGAAGCCCAGGTGAGTGACAGATGTTACCATCATGCCCCAGTACAACAAACTGATCCTGGGGACTGGGTGAGTGTCTTTGGCTGTTCAGCTGAGACAAGAATCATCATTGGTTTGTGAAATTCATTTCCATGTGTGGGTTTACACAGACATATTCATGTTTATGATAATAGGATAAAGAATGAAGCCCTTTAAAAAATATACTAGAACTCATACATCATCAAAGCTGCTGTGCAAAGAAAGCTATCAGTCATCTGGCCAACTGCAATGATATTGTCATTGTCTCAAATTGATAATCCTCTTCTGGAATACTTCCAGAGTGAGAAAAAAATGTCATTACATTTTAGCACCCTTTATTTTAGATTCAAAATAATACTGCTATTTTATTAGCCGCCAAAATTCAGTCCAAAAGACTTTGGATTGATTCAAAAAATAAAACCCACAGTGAAAACAAACTATACTCACTGGTGGAGAGCCTCCAAAGAATGGGCCTTGGAAGAATGGCTTCAAGCTGTGAAGGAATATACTGAAGGTTTTGATCAAGGGCAACATAAGGATTGAAGGCAGGAGGAGAAGGGGACGACAGAGGATGAGATGGTTGGATGGCATCACCAACTTGATGGATATGAGTTTGAGCAAGCTCCAGGAGTTGGTGATGGACAAGGAAACCAGGTAGGGAAGGGAAGCTGCAGGCAAGCCTGGCAGGGAAGGAAAGCCTGCAGGAGAGCTGTTGTCAGTCCATGGTAGCAAAGGCAATGGCACCCCACTCCAGTACTCTTGCCTGGGAAATCCCATGAACCGAGGAGGCTGGTGGGCTACAGTTCATGGGGTCGTGAAGAGTCAGACACGACTGAGGGACTTGACTTTCATTTTTCACTTTCATGCATTGGAGAGGGAAATGGCAACCCACTCCAGTGTTTTTGCCTGGAGAATCCCAGGGACGGCAGAGCCTGGTGGGCTGCCGTCTATGGGGTCGCACAGAGTCAGACTAGACTGCAGTGACTTAGCAGCAGCCAGTATTCTTGCTTGGAGAATTCAATGGACAGAGGAGCCTGGAGGGCTGAAGTCCACAGGGTGGCAAAGTCAGATACGACTGAGCGACTAACACTTTCAAAATAATGAAAATAAATGTGCAGTGCCCTGGGCACCGCTTGAGCAACCTCAGTAATGCGCCAAGGCAAGGGCGTGTGCAGCCTGGTGGGAAGGAACTTTGGAAAACTCCATATTAAGGCAAAAGCAACTGGGGGAGGGTGAACTGTGATGGGAGTGGTGGGTGTGTCCAGGCTGAGGAATTAGACTGTTTAGCATGGGGCCTTGGGCTCCAAAATCACTGCAGATGGTGACTGCAGCCATGAAATTAAAAGATGCTTACTCCTTGGAAGGAAAGTTATGACCAACCTAGGCAGCATATTCAAAAGCAGAGACATTACTTTGCCAACAAAGGTCCATCTAGTTAGGGCTATGGTTTTTCCAGTGGTTATGTATGGATGTGAGAGTTGGACTGTGAAGAAGGCTGAGTGCTGAAGAATTGAGGCTTTTGAACTGTTGTGTTGGAGGACTCTTGAGAGTTCCTTGGATGGCAAGGAGATCCAACCAGTCCATTCTGAGGGAGATCAGCCCTGGGATTTCTTTGGAAGGAATGATGCTGAAGCTGAAACTCCAATACTTGGGCCACCTCATGCGAAGAGTTGACTCATTGGAAAAGACTCTGATGCTGGGAGAGATTGAGGGCAGGAGAAGGGGTCGACACAGGATGGCATCACCGACTCAATGGACATGAGTTTCACTGAACTCCGGGAGTTGTTGATGGACAGGGAGGCCTGGTGTGCTGCAATTCTTGGGGTCGCAAAGAGTCCGACACGACTGAGCGACTGAACTGAACTGAACTGAGCATGGGGCCAGGGGCGTGGCTAGATGAAGGGGCGGAGCCTGACCCTCTTCAGACTCCTTTCTCCACCTCCGACTCCTCCCAAACCCAAAGTTGCCTCCTTTAGCAGCCCCTGGTTCCCTAGACTTCAGTGAGGTTGCTGTTGCTGCTGCTGCTGCTGCTAAGTCGCTTCAGTCCTGTCCAACTCTGTGCGACCCCATAGACGGCAGCCCACCAGGCTCCCCCATCCCTAGGATTCTCCAGGCAAGAACATTGGAGTGGGTTGCCGTTTCCTTCTCCAAGGCATGAAAGTGAAAAGTGAAAGTGAAGTCGCTCAGTCGTGTCTGACTCTTAGCGACCCCACGGACTGCAGCACACCGGGATCCTCTGTCCATGGGATTTGCCAGGCAAGAGTAGCTAACAGTTAATATAACCCCACATCATCCAGGCTCTCAAATACAATTAAATTTAATATTAAGTTTAATTGTTAAAACATATTAGCATGTTAATATTACTTATATAATTAATATCAACCATTACAAAACAACAAATTTGGATTTGTAAATTCAGCCCCGTTTGATTTTAAAAAGCATGTTCAATAGCTTTAATTACCATGTCTTTTACACACATAGAAATTCAGAGATTAAAGCAGTAACTTCCTAG